>CM040243.1:97156267-97384238 GCA_022545495.1 Chrysanthemum lavandulifolium | reverse complement strand
TAATATTGACGATAGTCTATATCCGGTTACGAGTCGGGACCCGATCCTAAACTAAATGTTGACCCAATATCGATAAGCCCAAGACCCGAAGTCGCTACGCCGATAAGCGCTTAGGCCCATGAAGGCCCAAATACGAATCTATTTACTAATAGATATCGGATATCTCTTAATCAAGGAGATAATCATTCCCAACCGACTTAGGCGGATACGCCGAAGGTTGAGGAACACGGAACCAACAAGGATTCCGTGTATATAAAGGGAATCACATCCTCGTTAAAGGTACGATCTACAAAACCCTAACTCTCCTTTAACCCTAAACCGATTACTTACTCTCACGCCGGAGGATAATCGGGAGACAATCCCACGGTAAGCCTAATGGTGTTTTCTCGCTCTTAGTGCGCAGTCTCAAGCAACGATTCTCAATTGGTACGAGAGCCGAGCTCCAAACAAGGAACGCCCAACTTTGTATCAACAAGTGGCGCCATCCGTGGGACCATTCACTAAGAACCAAGAACTAGAATGACGAAGCGATCGCAATCGCAAACAGACTCACGGAAAGAAGACGACAATGGATCAACTCCTAAGCACTTCTCGGACAACCAAGGTCGCTAAAAATCGTGGATCGTGCCAGACTCGGTCTTCCTCCGTGGAACCGCGCGGGACAACCCAGGCAACCACCACCACCACCAGTGCTAGAGATCCACTGCGCACTCCTTTTACTCCACTCCAATCGGTGCTAGAAGCTAACTTCACAAAAGCACCCGACGCACCCGATAAGAACAAGGGCATATTGATAGAAACAGATACCCCTGTCCTAGAGGGGGTCGTACCGGAATTAGAGCCAAGTAGTTTTGTCTCTCAAAACTACGAAGCCTTAGCTACTCTCATGCAAGAGGAAGCAAAGAAAAGGTCAGGTCGGAGCCTGCATGCTCGACTCGACTTTGGCCCGGAGTTTGAGACATCCCCACCGCGTCGTCAGAAGGAGAAGCGCGGGAGGGATAGTCGCCGACCCCCAGTGTTCAACAGAATCGGAAGGAGAGTCGAGGAAGATGATACATCTGACTCACAGCATGTGGAAGAAAGTGAGGAGGATGAAAGGCGCACCAATGTCCACGCCAGACTTGGTAGTCGCAGAGTCCAGGACAGACTTGGGCGACGATACTCCCCAAGTAAAAGTCCTTCAAGCACAAATTCTGAGGACAGTCGGCGCAAGCGCCGAAGGAGGGAAGATTCATCCTCGATAATTCCTGACAACGAGGATAGCGAGACCGACACCGAAGTCCGTAAGGAAATACCGCGACCAAGAGGAGGAAGACATGTCTCTCCCGTGGCGCCGTCAGGCGGTGGATGCGCTCACTAGACGATCGCTGATTTCTCGAAAACAAGAAGAGGCGCATGCCCGCTAATGTCAAAACCTATGATGGAACAAAGACCTCGACGATCACCTAAAAATTTCGAATCACCGCAACTATTGAGAATCGCCACAAGCAAGGTGGGTGCCACATGTTTAATTCCACACTAGTAGGAAGCGCGAACTGGTTCAACAAGCTTCCACGCAGTAAGCATCAATGGTTTTGAAGAATTGAGAAAGGCGTTCCGCCTAAATTTTACTCAATGGAAAAGTGTGCGAAAACCCCATTGAACTCGCTAGGTCAAACAACTGGGGAATCCACGAGCGCTTTTATGGAGCGCTCAAGGACTAATGTATGCAAGTTAAAGCATGTCCCGGTACTCAAAATTTCGTGGTTTATGAATGGGATCAAGAACCCGTAACTTATCAAAAGATTGAATGACAAGATTCCCCAATCCTTTGATGAAGTCATGAAACGCACACGGTCCTTCGTCCAAGGAGAAGCTGTTGCGGCGGATAGCAAGAGAAGCTATTCAAACCACCGGTCACAGGAACAACCTGGGAGACAATCCACAGACCGGAATAGTAACCGTAACAGGAACTATCGCAACCAAGGGAGTGGGCGCGACAATGACAAGTACACCCCACTGACAAAAACGCCGAAGGAAATACTCGCAACAGAGGGTGCAAACTTTCCAAGACCGCCACAAATGCGCACTCCAGAGGATCGGCGAGTAGGGAGTGGATACTGTGACTACCACGCACAGAAGGGCCACACCACAAACGAATGTGTCCAACTGCGCCAGCTCATTGACAAAATGGTTAAAGAAGGCAGATTGGACCATTTGGTCAAAAATATCAAGGAGGGAAAGGATAGACAAAAGAGTGGAAACAAGAAGGAGACACCCAAGGAAAAGGCCGACACCATCTACATGATACAATCATGGCGCGGGTCACTAGACGTAAGGTCACCAGAGTTTTCCCGAGGAAGCGAAATCTCTTTCCCGCCTTAATCATGGACAACGCAGCGGGTCGAACCACTCACCATTGAGATTAGTGCGGTGGTCACGACATCCATCGCATGTATGTTGATGGTGGAGCATCGGCGACATCATGTATGAGCACCGCTTAAGCGATCGCGGCCGAAATACGCAGCCGCTAAGCCCGGCCGAACGGCGCTGACCGGTTTTACGGTGAAAAGATATGGCCTATGGGCAAATACGATTACCAACAAGATCGGAACGAAAACACTCCGCGACGGCTTGATGGAATTTATGGTGATCAAATCTCCTCGCCATACAACGGCATTATCGGAGACCGATATCGCCTATGCGCGCAGGTACATCAACAACAAGACGGATGCTTAAATTCCCAATGGAAGGGGCATTGTTACTTTTACAATGCCACTGCATCGCGATAGAGAATGTAACACGATTACATGCGAAACGGCACCGATCCCGCAACAAATATGCAACCAAAGTTCCAAATCAAGGTTGCGATTCACCCGTAATACCCGAACAGAAATATCCATCTGAGGGTCACCGTCGGACAACCAGAAAGTCACCGTGTGCGCGCTTGCAAAAGAACTTGTACATTTTGCATGGGAGCCAAAACACATGACCGGGTACCACGCCAATCACAGAGCATAAACCGAGAATTCGACAAGGGTACTCACCAATACGCCGTAAGAAGCGCGCTAAGCCCCGTAGCGCGCAAGCAATTCTCGCGTAAGTACACAAACCGTGGATGCGGAATTATGCGTGAAGTCTACTACCATGACCGGCTTTCTAACCCAAGAATGGTCAAAAGAGCGACGGTAGTCGGCGAATGTGCGACTTCACCGATCTTAACAAAGCATGTCCACAAGATCGCTACCCATTACCGTAGATAGACCGAAAATAGAGTCTCGTGCGGATATCCATTGAAGTGTTTTCTCGACGCGATAAAGGATATCATCAAATCCAGATGGCTAAGGAGGATGAGGAAAAACGGCCTTTCACACAAGCCAAGGCGCTCATCGTTACACAAAATGCCCTTTGGCTTGAAGAATGCAGCGCCACCTACCAAGCGGTTAGTAGATAATGCTTTCAAAAAGGGGCCGCAACTCGAGGTCTATGTTGATGACCGGTCATAAAGAGCCATACCAAGATGAGTTAGTGCGCGATATTGAGGAAACATTCAAAACTCTACGAGATCAATATGAAGCTAAATCCCAAAAATGTACCTTCGGCGCCATCAAGGCATGTTCCTGATACCTAATAGAGCCCGACGGTATAAAACCATGTCCGAAAAAACAAAGGTCGTTATCGAACTTCCTTCACCGCACGTTGAAGGAGGTCCAATCTCTCAATGGTAAGCTAGCCGGTCTTAACAGTTCCTCTCTAAGTCACAGACAAGTCTCTACCTCTCTTCAAAACACTCAAGAAGTGTATCAAAAGGGAGATTTTCGTGGACTACGGAGGCGTAAGGCCTTCACACAACTTAAACAACACCGCAACGCTTCCACACTTGTCGCACCCCACTGTGGAAGAGTTAATTATGTATCCGTCCGCAATCGATGGAGCAACAACAGCAGTTACTAATGATAGGGATTCAAGACAAACCCCGCTCTACTTTGTAAGCAATGCGCCAAGAAGACGGAGATGAACTATAGCGCCATGGAAAAATTAGTTCTAGCGTTGGTGTTTGTCGCTAAACGGCCACGCAGTACTTCCAAGCGCATCCAATAGCAAGAATCACGCATCAACCGATCAAGCAGATCATCTCCAAACCCGACGATCAGCCGATCGCAGAAGTGGAGTGTATTGCTAGGTGAGCACAACATCTCTTACAGCACCACGCATCGCAATCAAAGGACGATTCGCGCGACTTCATCATCGAAAAGCCGACAATCGAGGAGGTACCCACACCAAGTAGGACGGAACCGCATGATCCATGGATCTTGTTTACGATGGATCCTCATGCTGATGGTTCAGAGCGTGCCTCATTCTCACAAACCCGTAGGAATGGAATTCACTTACGCACCGCGCTTTGAATTTACAACGACAAACAATGAGGCGTAATATGAAGCTCTAATCACCGGACTACGATTGCATTTCTGGATGGGTGTACGTAACCTAGAAGCAAATGTGGACTCGACTAGTGGCCAACCACGTGTTGGGCGGATACGTGGCTAAAGAAGAAAATATGATTCAAGATCTCGACAAGACCAAGACATCGATCAAAGGCTTTGATGATTCACCATCAAGCAAGTTCCTAGAGGGAAAATCGCAAGGCGTATGCACTAAGCAAGATCGCCTCGACAAGCTTCGCACACCTATCAAAGCAAGTGCCGTGGAAACACCGAAAAGCAAATCAATATCGTAGATGGAAGTCTCCACAAGAATAGAGGAGGAAGGTCCTACATGGATGACACCAATTACGGAATTCCTAAGCAAAGGAACGTTACCCCAAGAATGTAAAGAAGCTCGCAGGATACGGCAAGACAAGACGTAGATTCGAACTCAAACAACATATTGTACCACCGCCCTTCCTCCAACCATGGCTCCGCCGTGTTGGCCCCTACAAGCAAATTACGTGTCGCGAAATCCATGAAGGTTCATGCAAGATGCACTCAGACCACGGTCCGCTGTGGCACGCGCCATGAGATCGTGATACCATCGCCAACCATGCACCGCGATGCGCGGGACTTAATAAGGAAGTGCAACGATTGCCAAGTTCATAGACCGTCCCCCGCGCCAACCACAAAGACGAGCTAACCCCAATTACATCACCATGGCCATTCTACAAGTGGGGTATCGACATTGCGGACCTTTTCCAACCGCAGCAGGAGGGTTAAAATTCCTCATAGTCGCTATAGACTACTTCACTAAGTGGATCAAGCAAAGCGCGAGTGACAATCACGGCAACCGTGTAAAGCGCTTTGTCCGGGAAAGTATTGTATGCCGCCGACCGCTGGGGAAATCATCTCGACAACGGAAACAATTTCGCGACAACCCTTTCAAAGATCGTGCGAGAAGTTGAACATCACACAAGACTTCTGTCGCTTAAACACCCACAAACCAACGGCTTAGTGGAACGTGCGAATCAAGCTTAGGTGAAGGAATTAAGGCACGCCAGACAAGCACAAAGGAAGGTGGGTGGAAGAGCTATCACATGTCTTATGGGCGATCGCACCTCAATCAAAACCAAAGACGGAGACACTCCTTTCTCTCTAGTCTACGGGACAGAAGCCGTCATACCAGCCGAGATCGGCATGCCAACTATCCGCACTGCTGAGATCAATGTGGCAACCAATGATGACGAGAGACGGGTCGACTTAGACCTGCTAGAAGAAAGGCGCGAACGCGCAGCTATACGGGAGGCAAAATCAAAGTCAAGGATGAAAGGATACTATGACGCTAAAGTGCGCAGTGTTTCATTCAGACCAGGTGACTTTGTTTACCGCGCCAATGATGCGAGCCATGCAGAAGACACAGGTAAGCTTGGACCAAAGTGGGAAGGACCCTACGAGGTTATCAAGCACTAGGAACAAAGGCATAAGTTACGAGGCTTGATGGTCGAGAACCGCCACAAGACATGGAACATTTGCAACCTCAAGAGATGCTACCTATAGGAGTGGCTACGGCCCAACAGACAAGCGCCAAGCACTTTACTAAAGTACCCAATAAACATCTATGTATTTACTTTTTATTTCCTTAGTATAATGTCTTATTTGTTTCTCACAAACACTTGCAAGTATTAATAAACGTCATGTTTCTAGCTAACTCCGTGACACATTTCAATTTGTTACTTCCATATATCGTATGTCTTAACAATTTTCTATTTCTTGCCTACATGGCGTGCATGCAATAAATAAACCCACGATGGTAAAAGGATAAGTTAACCTACTAAACAACTTGTTGAGTAAGAGGTTGCAAACCCATCAACACCGGATCACGATCCTTGTTAAACACCTTGTTCTCGAGACGTTGAATAAGTTTTGTGCGCATCCCACGACGGTGCGCAACATCGCATATGGTGCACGTTTAACAACTTAGGAACCAAGACACTTGATTCCTCAATGTGATATTTACAGTACGCTGCATATCATAACATACACGACTATGATAAAATACTTAGAAATTATTTCTTATACTATGATCTTCATACATGATTATGGATTTCCTATATTATTCGCGCTGGCGTACACATTTGATTTTCTGACAACAAATACGTTTTTTATGCAAAGACAAACTGATAAATATGAACATTACAAGTTGCAATACTACTCACATACAATTAGCAAAAGGAGATTTTATTAATAGCTACAAGTTCTTACACAAGGATGGTTACTTTAAAAGTATAACCTAACAACTATGACAACGCCAATAGATGAGCTACCCACACGGGTTGCGGTATCTTTTGCCTCGCTGCCTCTTCAACAAGTCCGAGTCTTGGCGAGACACGGTGGCAACACTCACGGACACGCCATCGATCTTGGAAGATGAGCCGCACCAACCCCGCACAAAATTGCTTTACCCTTAATACCTTCCCTTTAGCAAGTCCGGTAGCATGCGCCCAATACTTCCTTCAAGGACATTTCTCTCTAAAGCAAAGGGATTCAAGATGTCCTTAGGCGAGCAAAACAGCACCGCAATGAGAGACATCGGGCTTCAATAATAGTCCGGTTGCGCTCGCATCATCAAGACGATGGCGCGCTAAGGTCAATCCTTCCATCATAACGGTTATAGGATAATCCCGGTCGCGCCCATTTCAAAGAATCATGGAAGCTCTAAAGTCTTCATTTTATTCATAGCAAAGAACTGTGTTATCATAAGATCACAGATCATACCTGTGAACTTTTTCAACAGTACCTTCAAAGAAGTTAGCCTCCTGCAGCTCCTCTATAGCCTCGATTTTCCTCTCGCCAAAGCACATTAGACTACCCCACCAAATTTGTCCACTACCTCCTTGGACTCAAGAGTACTCAGTAAGAAGAAGACGCAGACCATGGTCGATAAGCCACCGCGCCGAGATGGTAGACATTAGATGAGGATATAATTCCTCATCATACTCCAAAGTAAGCTTCCGCAGCTTCATCTCTTGTGCCTCCAGAGCACTGCTCACAGTTGCACCAAAATCTTCCAATTGCGAGGTCAATGCGCCCTTATTCTTCTCCGTGACACTTTAGGGCCCAGAGAATCAAGCCTTGTACCGACGACTCAGGCGCTCTGGCTTATTTGGCCCATCGCCATTTTCTCCTCGGCCGCTTCACACATACACGCCAAACTCTCTACCTCACCGCACTAGCCAACCGCGCCTAGCAAAGCAATCTTCTCATCTTTTGAGCACCTTGGTCGCTTTCACCAAAGAATACGCACTTTAGCTTCTCAACTGCTGCAGCCTTGCGCGCAGACACTGCACTCAACTCCTCAACCAATCGACCCACCGATGCAACCCCAGCAGTAAATCTTCATCTTTTGGTCGAATGGCTCGCACCGCACAGACTATCCTTGGGGAGACTCAGAACCTCGCTCAAACCCGCACACACGGACAAAGCATTATCGCTTCCCATATACGCTTAGTACGCAAAAAAAAAAAAAAAAAAAAAAAAAAGCATTCACAATATTACTTATCGCGGGCTAGCGACATCGCGGAGACGGGTGCGATGATGCAACATCACCGTGGATGATTCCACGCAGGATCACGTATGCTTTCTTCCTCGAAGAGCTCGCGCCATCCTCTCCGTGGGATCTTTTGCGCTTTAACCTAGATTCCGGTTCTTCTTCTTCTTCTTCTTCCATAGGTTGCGCCACGGCCATGTGGTGGTGGTGCGCCACGGAGAAGGCACCTGGGGCTTGGCACACTTTGTAGTGGCGCCGCCCATCGCTGATGCAGGAGCTAGTACTGCTCCCCTATGTTCATCTCCGTGGTATGACCGCAGCGGCCGCTAGTATAGCTTCCTCTCCTTCTTTCGGGGACGTGTCCCTGCCTTTACCTCAACGGGCTTTGCTAGATGCACCACGGTAAATAGATCCATCTCTCGCAATGAAAGATAACAAATAACACAAGTTATATAATGCGCGAAAAAGGCGTAAGACTCTTACATTATTTACAAAAGGGGTGCGAAGAATGAGTACCCACCGCCATTGGCGCCAAGAAGATTGGCATCTCATCCGCATACCAAAATAATTACTACCGATGCCCATATGCACCAAAAATTCCTCGTGATAGAACTAATGGGATGCGGTTCGCTATTAATTCCGCATCCTCAAGAACATATGATCCGTGCACGGGCACTCATCCCCAAGAACGCTCCCCGCATAAAAGTCATAATGCCACGGGAAGCATGTGTCGCTACCCGTAAAAGGACTCTCTCCAATTTCTAAGCGATCTAGCTTCTCAAGATAACATCAAGTTCACCGCGCTTAGCAAAGGATACCCACCCATGTGACCATGTCGTGTGATAAAAGGCACGGAATAGGTGGATGGTCGGGTTAACCGCCAACAAACGCAAGCTCACCTCAAAATTGGTAATTTTAGCCGCACCGATGCAAAGGTACCGAGATAGGTGTAGCTCGTAATAATTTAAAACATCGCACAAAAATCGGATAGGGGCACACGCTGATTTGCGAATTCAAAAATCGTGTGTATACCCCTATTTTCCTTTAGGAAATCCGCATAGATGCCCGCGCACCCGAACAACCGGATGCACGTCAAGAGGTATAAAGTAATCCGAAGTGAATTCTTGAAGATCGCCTTCGGTGAGGTCGGAGGTGAAATCAGATAACTGTTTGACCATGGTATTACAAAGCGCACGCGTGGTTACCTTTTAAATGCAGTGTTTTCCTGGGTTGTAGTTTGAAGGTTGGTTAGCAATGGCGGATGAATGTTTTTACTGTGAGAAGCAAAGTGGAAATGACGCGATGGATTATATAGATTTTCTCATCCACACGATGAGTGACACGTGGACCCCACTAATACTCACTTTGTGGCTGAGATTGCTTGATGGGACACGGGTGCAGTAACTTTCCCCCGACTTACGAGGCGCCCATTTTTTAATCCAATGTCTAGATACAATGTACCGGTTGGTATATTTTTATGGCTTCTTGGCTACGCTTCGAAGTTTTGTTTCAATGTCTACGGTTCTTAGTCTAGCATCCGCAGTTAGTCACTGCGCATACTAGACTGGGGGGACATGATGACGTATAGTCTATATCCGGGTCACGGACCCGCCCAAAACCCAATCAATATAAGCCCAAAGACGAGTCGGGCTACGCCGATAAGCGCTTAGGCCCACTGAAGGCCCAAATACGAATCTATTTACTAATAGATATCGGATATCTCTTAATCAAGGAGATAATCATTCCCAACCGACTTAGGCGGATACGCCGAAGGTTGAGGAACACGGAACCAACAAGGATTCCGTGTGTATATAAAGGAATCACATCCTCGTTAAAGGTACGATCTACAAAACCCTAACTCTCCTTTAACCCTAAACCGACATTTACTCTCACACCGGAGGATAATCGTGGAGACAATCCCACGGTAAGCCTAACGGTGTTTTCTCTCTCTTAGTGCGCAGTGTCTCAAGCAACGATTCTCAATTGGTACGAGAGCCGAGCTCCAAACAAGGAACGCCCAACTTTTGTATCAACATCTATGTCTTCTAAAGACACAATATTAGTAAATCTTTAGAGCACGAGGTAAGAAATTTCTTGCTACCACATTGGTGATCGAATAAAAGCTTGTTATAGTAAATCCCCCAAACAGTTACCAGCCATAGATGTTGATTTTAAGATGGGATCAAAATAACCAGAACGTGCAGAACGTGCATCCAAACACTCGTTAACTTTTAAGAAATTTCTTATTTTGATAGATCACAGAATCACTTGCAGAACGTGCATCCAAACACTCGTTAACTTCAAAATTAACCAAGAGTGAAACATATAACTATCTGAATTGATATTGTGAAAAAGGAAAATGTACTTATGTTTGTGAGATTTATTGGAGCGGACATGTTGTAAATATCGATCTGCATAAATTGTATAGTCTGAGTTCAAAATCTACACCTGTTTAATGAATGTTTACAATTACGGGCAGCATAATACCCTCTTAAAGTACTTTACAGTTTACTGACAGAAGACTAAATTCCATTTGTGTATAGTCGACATGACAAACCTTTTGGCTTTTGGTTTTGCTCCAACATCAGATGCGCGTTCATTGTATAACATTTGATATAATACAGACCACAAATCTACACTTACATGAATTTCTATTGCAATCATTGACGAGTCACTAAAAACATATTTTTGATCATTTTACCCTTTGAAGCTCAATGTTTTATGTGAAACTATCAAGACATTATCTCGTGTCGATGTTTAGTGAATATAATAAGTTACAAATTTCTCATATTGTGATTGCTGCACCAGTATCTCAAGCTTTTCATGTTGTTTAATTAACGGAGTCCTTTACATGTTATGCAATTTGAGTTTTGACAATCGATTTTTGTGGAACTTTCATATTTAGGTGAAAGTGCTCGATGATTCAAGACCCGTTGTCCACAAAATGGCTGAATCCTTTGTTAATCAGTTCTTCCCATCTGGCTTTCCATACAGGCGAGTTTAGGAAACTCAAATTTTACATAAATTACAATCAACTAGTGTCGTTTTTTATAGTCCACCAATTCTATAATTTCTTGTTACTGCAGTGTCAGCGAAGGATACCTTAGACAGAGGGAGTAGGGGACAGGTGGGTCTTGGGCCTCCCCAACTTGTCCATCTACTCTATATTTAAGGATACCTAAAGATGACTTCTCCGATGCTCCTTGACTATATTATTATGAATCCTTCAAGCTTAAATGTTGCAGTACATCTTTTGTTTCTACAACGTGTATAATTAACTTATCAAGCCTCATTCTTTGATAATTCTATGTTCTTTTTATGCTTATTTTCAAATTTTAATGTCCAAAATATTACACTCATGGTCTCGTACAATGTCATATAATTTCATTGAGTTTATGGTAGAAATTTTAGCTTACAAAATATTACTAAGCGGAATTAGATTAAAATTTACATGGAATTTATAACATTAAATGCATTTGTGTGAATTGTAGGATCTTGGTATTTTTAACTTTTGGTACATAGTTAAATTTATGTGTTAATAGTTACGACTTACAGTATATAGTACCCTTACATAGCTTCTAAGTTAAATTATGTACCATATAAAGATAAAAATTTAGTCAGTTTATAGGCAAAGAAATGATGTTCATAACACGGGCATGATAATTCAATTTGCATATAATATCATTACTGTTTTACAAGAAATCTCGACACTAACTTTAAATCAGCTCATTCGAGATAGATACACACAATTTAGGGCATTACAACATTTTCAAGCTGCACTATCTGTTATCTACTCAGGTCGAACATCCTCCTTCTTAAACTTCATTTTCATGTTAACTTTTGATATTGCAAACAGCGATATGCAATCTTACCCTTTGCAGTCACTGCTATATGCTGCAGGCATGAGATCTACCCCTGCACAAGCAATTGTAGTCAGTTGGGTGAGAATATATTATTATCTTAATAATTTGAATGAGCCCATGCTATGGATAACGTTTCGCTGAATTTGGTGATGTCAAACAGATTCTAAAAGACGGGATGCAACATATGGGAAAGCTAATATGTAGCAATTTAGGTGCACAGATGGATTCAGAGCCTAAACGGTGGAGAATTTTGGAATTTCGCCAAGGTAAGTTATTTGTTTGTCGAATTCCACATTCTATATTTCAGATAGAGAAATATGCGGGTTGGACAGGTTGAGTAATGGGTCATGGGTCAAAGCAGGCTGGAATTACAAGGGGTCAATTAAATGGCGAGTCAAAACATGTTGGGTTCATTAGGTGACTCCGTATGTTTTCTTATAGTTGCATAGATACTTAACATTATAAAGTCTATTTGAAAAGAAACATCAAATGGTGATCCACGTCTAGTTAGCAACTTATTAGATTGTCAGTGTGGACTCATTTGACCTTTTTTCATCAAAATTTACTCATTTGTACATATACAGGTTGAAATTTTCTGTTGACCATCTGATCTGATTGACGCGTTTTCGTGTTAGCCATTCTTTTTATATTTATACATTTGACCTGTTAGCGACAAAATGCAACCCAATTTGATATGTTCTACATTTGGGGTGAAAATTATCCCTCTATTAGTAATCATAACAAAAAGAACGACAAACTTTGTTGTCTTAATTCTACAGGGAATGGCTGTGGTGGCTGCAAGAGCTACAAGATTACCTATATATTCTTCATTTGCCAAAGAGGGTAATCTTAGTGACTTATTTGCAAAAGGAGAGGCGATCTCAACCGTGTTTAATGTGCTTGGGTTAGGTGCCGCATCCAGTTGGTCTCTACAGTTTGTTCATCGATGCAAGGAAGGCAAGAGGCATTGCCATTTCTATTATGGAAAATATATTGATTATTAGTTTTCTGTTTCAGTTTTATTAAATTCTAATAATGCTCTTTCTGTGCAGCTGATAGTTGGCCCCATCCTTTCTGTTATACATATTTATGGTGTAAGCGAAGAAATGCGAGCTACACCTGTCAACACGTTGAATCCACAGCGAACTGCAATGATCGTAGAAGACTTCCTAAAGGTGATAAACAAATGCTAAAAAGGTCCTGTGAAATCACCACTTTTTGCTTCGACCCATTACCAAAACATCGTGTTGATTTGCGGTGTAAAAGGGGTACATTAGAAAAAAAATAATAAAAAAAAAATGGTCAAATGGAAACCGTGAAAAGTTAACAAAACACCTATCTAAATTACCATTTCCAATATATTTCTTGCAAGTATTTTTAGTATATTAACTGTTTATAAGACTAAAAAATAGACAAAAATGCGTTGAAAAGTCAACTCAACGTAACCTGATCCGTTCTTACTTAAACTTCAACATTTCATCTCTTCAATATTGTGGGTGTGCATGGGTAACTGTTAGTCCCATTTAGGATAAAATGAAGATGGGATCAACAATGGAAATGTAATATAAGAATGGTGTAATACATTGTCTCATTTTGTAGAAAAACACAAATTATATCAACAACAGATCTTGAATCTTAATTCAAGATCAACTTCTTTTATTCAACCAAAACTATCCAGATCAATAAGCAACTGATCTTAATCAGAATAACCCAGAAACATCACATGAATCACAAACAATTGAACATCACACTATCCTTCCCACTGCTACTCAGGTGGAAGGCTATTGATTACTTATCAATAGTCTTTACAATACAAGAAACCTCACAATCACTCTTAAGCAATATTAATAACAATCAGAAGTAGTTTTGGTTGAGAGAAAAACAACTGTGATCTTTTCTTTTGAGAGAGAATGAATAATACTCAAACCCTAAGCAGAAAGAGACATTATATATCTTTGACTCCAGCCTTGACTTCATCTTTCCAGAAATAGCACAAAGCCCCCTTCAACTATCAACCACTTTCATTTTACCACCAAACCTCAAAAGCACTAATAACTGAAAATACAAAGTGTCCAACATTAGTCCCTAACAATATAACATTTCAGATTTGAGTTATATTTTAACATCCCCTCTTAACTCAAACCTGAAACATATCATAAAGACCAAGTTTAGAAACCAGTTTCTCATGTTGTAGTTTATCAAGCCCTTTGGTAAAAATATCAGCTATCTGATTAATAGACTGAACTTTTTCAGTTTTAATAACTCCAGCCAAAATTTTTTCTCTCACAAAATGTAGATCAATTTCCAAGTGTTTTGTTCTCTCATGAAAAACAGGATTAGCTGCAATTTTAATTGCAGCCTGACTATCACAAAACAGTCTTACAGTGCAAAAATGTTCCCGCTTAGATTTTTAAAACTTTTAAGACCCAAACAATTTACAAGTAGCAGAGGCCATTGCTCTATACTCACCTCAGACTAGACTTAGAAAGGGTGTTTTGTTTTTACTTTTCCATGAAACCAAAGGAACCATTAAGAAACAAACAAAATCTCAGAATCGATTTTCTAGTAACTACACACTTGGCCCACCGCATCCACATAAGTCTCAAGATTTACAAAAGAGTTTTTGACAATATGAATTCCTCTACCAGAGACCCTTTAAGTATCTTAAAACCTTAAGTGCAATTTTAAGATGAGACTTAAGTGGTTTATGCATGAACCGACTCAAACAATGTACATCATATGATATATCGTGCCTAGTATGTGTTAAGTAAATCAATTTTCCAATAAGTTTTGATACTCGCTATATTATCCAAAACAGATCGGTAGTAGTAGGTTCATTAGTAATAGAAACACTGCTCTAAAGGAAAAGCGATGGCTTACAAGCCAAGAAACCAAACTCGAAAAGAAGATCTAAGCAATATTTTCTTTGAGTTAAACATAAACCCTTATCGCCTTCAATTACTTCAATACCCAAAAATACTTAAGTTTTCCTAAATCTTTAATTTGAAATTTAGACTTAAGAAATTCTTTAAAACTTTCAATCTCACCAAGTTATTACCAAGAATAATAATGTCATCAACATACACAAGTAAAGCAACAATATTACCCGAATCATTTTGACAAACAAGGAATAGTCACTCTTACTCAGATGAACCCATTTTCAAGCAAAGCACCGTTAGCTTAGCATTCCACCGCTGGGTGCTTGTTTCAACCCATACAAAGACTTTTTAAGTCTACAAACTCTTTATCATTAACATCAAAAAACCATCGTGCAAAGACATATAGACAGGTTTCGTGTAGATCACCATAAAGAAAGGCATTATTGATATCAAGTCGAAATATAGGCCAACTTTGTTGAACAACTAAATTAATAAGACATCTAACAAGAATAATCTTCACAACTGGTGAGAAAGTTTCATCAAAGTCAACCCTTCCTTTTGACTATAGCCCTTAGCTACAAGTCTAGCTTTATATCTATCTACCTCACCATTAGATTTATATTTAATCTTAAAACCCACTTACAACCTATAGCTTTTACGCCTTCGTAATTTAACAATTTCAAAAGTGTCATTTCTATACAAAGCTTCCATCTCATTATTCATTGCATCTACCCAGTGCTGATACATACAAGCCTCCCAATAATTTTTAGGCTCAAAACTTTTATTCAATTCAATAACAAAGCATAAAGTATCTTTTTTGAGTTTAGCATAAGTCACAAATTTTTCAAGACCAAATTTAACTTTTGAATCAACAATATAGTCATTGTATTTATTTGGAAAATTTGAAGTTCTACCAGTCCTTCTTAACACAGTTTGACCATTATTATGTAAACCATCATCTGCTGCTTGTTCAGGAAAGAGACTGTGATCACCCTCAGAAGCACTCACATCAGCTGATGTTGCAGCCATCTCATCAACACCGGCAAATCATTGAACCGTGAGAATGCCCCAAATCATCCTCTCTTTGGTCAATTGTTGGGCCATCCAAGTGTTGAGAGTTGCTGCCATCACCCAACTGATGATCATTTTGATTTATATTACCCATAGGGGTACCATTTAGCTTATTATCATCATTGGGTGTGTCGAATCTTCACTAGTAATTTCATCAAAGAAATTAACATGGTTTAGATTCTCGATTCGGAGGTCGAGGAAGCAGAAGAATTTTTAATCTTGAAAGGAAATACTTTTTCAAAAACTTTACATCTCTAGAAAAGATAAACCGATTCCTTTCAAGACTATAAAGCTTGTAACCTTTTGAAAATTAGAATACCCAACCAAAACACATTTTTCTCGCTCTACTACTAAACTTATCATGACCGGTAAGAACAAGAGCAAAACATAAGCAACCAAACATTCTTAAGTGTTTTAAATCGGGTTTTCTTTTAAAGATAAGATTAAAGGGAGACTTTCCATTTAGCACCGAGGAAGGCAATCATTAATCAAATAAGTGGCGCTTAGAATGCATTCGCACCACAAAAAGAGGCAATCCCCACGAAACATAAGAGATCTAGCAACATTTAAAAGATGCCTATGTTTCCTCTCTACAACTCCATTTTGTTGAGGAGTATAAGCACAAGAAGTTTGATGCACAATACCATTACTTTCACAAAATTTGTTAAACCGATTATTAACAAACTCGGTACCATTATCACTTCTAAAACTTTAACACTTTTTTCAAATTGTGTCTTAATTAGATTATAAAAGATTTGAATGCAATCAAACACTTCATGCTTATACTTAAGCGAGATAAACCCAAACGACCACTCGTGAAATCATCAACAATAGTTAGAAAAATCTATATCCTTCTTTACTTTTAACTCTATAAGGACCCTACAAATCAAGATGAACAATATCACCAAGACTTATGGTTTTATGGTCACTTAAAGGAAAAGGTTCTCTAGTTTGTTTAGCCTTTTGACGACATCACAAGGCTCGGTTTGAGCTTTTTCAAAAAGATTTCACCTTTTAAAAGCAGACAAGACCGATCGGAAGGATGACCAAGCCTACCATGCCACAAATTTTTTGTCAAATTACAGGTAGGAATAGAATTCTTAAATTCTAGGTCAAGACCTTGATTTCCATCAAAGTAATACAATCCATCCTTTTGTTTACCAATCCCTAGAACACTCATCCCCTCAAATCACGAGGTAAAACATAACATCAGAACTCATCAAAAGCAATAACAAACTTGTCGCCTCTAGCCACTTTATGAATGTACATTAGACTAACACAATATTCGGAACAACAAGCACATCATATAAAGTTAAATGGTTAGTTAGAATCATATTTCCAACCTTAGTGATTAAGGCCTCATCCCATTGGGATGAGTAACCTTAATTCCAAGTTTGGAAATATCAATCACATTAACTAAGCATTTATCAAGATATGTAAGATGTCGATTAGCACCGAATCAACAATAAGCCCAGTACAATAAGTGCGGTCTAAACTTCTTGTTATTACGTAAAAATCTTTTAAAGTTTTGATTAAAGAACTTGCTATTGTTTAAAACAATACCTGCCATATTGGCATGTACTCCTTTTCCATTTCCATCAACAATTTTAGAGTTTTCTTTAATCAATGAAATCAGTTTAGAAATCTGGTCATCTGAAAAAGTAGAAGTGGAACTAGAGCCAACAGAATTATTATTATTTATAAACCTCTTATTAAAGTTATGAGCACCCTGACTATTATAACCAGTACTATTCCTTTTATTCTTTCCAAAATCAGCAGGGTACCCAATGAGTTTAAAGCATCTATCGCCATATGTCCATTAAAACCACAATGTTCACAAACAAACATAGGACCACCAGCGGTCCTCCTATTATCACTAGACCTAGTGGTATTATTTGCCTAGAGAAACCACCGAGGATGGGGGCCTCGAGAATTAACTCTATTGGGCACACTGAGTTAAACACGCTTGATCGAGACTTGTTAAAGTCCCACCAACCGAACCAAGAACCACGCACCTATGAGACTCCTCACTAGAGATAATGGAAAATCCCTTTCACATCGTGTGAGGATCTCTAGATAACACATTACTTCTTATTTGCATATAAGAATCATCCAAGCCCATTAAGAATTGCATAAGTTTCATTAATCGATTGTGTTTTTAAAATCATCGCAGACATGACAAGTGCACCTAGGCAATCGAACTAAAGCATCAAATTGTTTCCACAAAGTGCTCGGTTTATTAAAATATTCAGCAATAGAACAACCATTTTGAGATAAAGAATTGATTTTATGATGCAAATTAAAAGTAACTGAACCATCAACTCTATCAAAAGTTTCTTTTAATTCATTCCACACATCAGAAGCCCTTTTTGAAAAAATTTGACCCAAGAACAACTCTTCTGATATGGAATTCAAAATCCATCCCAATACAACAGCATTAACCCTGTCCCATTGTCTCCCTAAAACTTCATCAACATGTGATCTAGTGCAAGTACCATCTATAAATCCAGTTTTATTTCTGCCTTCAAGAGCCAATAGCATAGCACATGACCACACATTATAATTTTCAGTCCCTTTTAGTTTAATAGAAACAACAGTCAAGGTAGCAGAATCATTAGGATGCAAGTGAAGAGGATGACTAAGATCCAACTTACTAATTAAAGTAACTGCTCATCATCGCCCTCAAATTCATCATCGGTATAACCATGAATGACATAATTGAACAAATATAGACAAACACACAAGAAAGATCAAGAAAGAAGTTCCTGTGCTTCCTTGCCACTCAAGGTGGTAGGTCAAGGCGATCACACTATAACAAGATCTACAACTAAAACAGATAAACCACACTCCAACAACAATCACAAACCTCCAACAATACTCAACTCCTACTCCCGTCAATCTAAACAGAAATAAAAAGAGAATATAAAAGGGTGCGAGAGGTGTTACGGTGCACGCAAATCCGAGCGGAAACAAGAACCACGATTATAATTCTTGAAACAAGAATCACAACCCACACGATCTCAATCAACCCAGAATCACCAAGAACAACCACCAATCGAAGCTAGAGATCAAAAATACCCAAACCCTAATTTTCTCAAAAATTAGGCGTTTTGTAAAATCTTTTAGAATCGATCAATTAGAGCCAAAAAACACTAATTAATCACAACCAATTAGGTTTAAACAAACTAATATGAAAAACCCCCAAATTTTTGAAACCCTAATTTTTCCCGAAATCAATTTTAATCAGAGCAAGGCGAGTAACCTGGCTTTGATACCATGTAGAAAAACACAAATTATATCAACAACAGATCTTGAATCTTAATTCAAGATCAACTTCTTTTATTCAACCAAAACTATCCAGATCAATAAGCAACTGATCTTAATCAGAATAACCCAGAAACATCACATGAATCACAAACAACTGAACATCACACTATCCTTCCCACTGCTACTCAGGTGGAAGGCTATTGATTACTTATCAATAGTCTTTACAATACAAGAAACCTCACAATCACTCTTAAGCAATATTAATAACAATCAAGTAGTTTTGGTTGAGAGAAAACAATCGTGATCTTTTCTTTTGAGAGAGATGAATAATACTAAAACCCAAGCGAGAAAGAGACATTATATATCTTTGACTCACCTTGACTTCATCTTTCCAGAAATAGCACAAAGCCCCCTTCAACTATCAACCACTTTCATTTTACCACCAAACCTCAAAAGCACTAATAACTGAAAATACAAAGTGTCCAACATTAGTCCCTAACAATATAACATTTCAGATTTGAGTTATATTTTAACACATTTAGTGTTGAAATTCATGATTTAGACCGGAAAGTTACCTAGCCCTGTAGACCTGAGGTACAAAGAAGATCTTCTGTTTCCCGGGCGGCTCATAAAAGACGCGTGAAATGTTAAATTCGGTAGAGATTTGCATAAGGCAATCAAACCATCAAGACCGAAGGAACTTAGAGAAATCTTTTCAAATGAGAAATTTATATTGAGTTGCGGAAATAGATGGACAGCCATGGTGTTGGAGCACAATGCTAGTGGTGAAGATGCATTAAGAGGGTGGTTGGTGGCGACCACGCTCAGATATGGAAAATCATTACTAAACGTGTGTTGGAAAGAGGCTTATGAAAAGATGAAGTCGATGATGCCTATACTACTTCGAATTACAAGCAAAGGGTGGCATCTTGACCGCTTCCTTGATGGAAAAGGTATACGCCTCGCTTTCTAGGTTTTTATCAATCCCTTTGTTCTAGTATTGGTGTTAGTCGAAAACTATAAATGGGTTCTTTCTAAATTACCCTTTTTCATGATAAACTATCGAAATTTTTTTCGACTTACTATTTGTTAAACTCACTGAGTCAAGGAAACAAGGTGGGATGCTGACCTATTCCCTTGATGCAATACAAACGTTGTTTAGTTTTGCTGCTTGTTTTGTGTATCGATCAATTCTATATTTGAATGTGCTAATGCAAGTAGAAAACTACAGAATCATAAATGAAACATAGTGTTGCTCCCCTTCGTTGATTTTCTTCCTTGTAACAATGTTACATGTTGGACATGGTTTGGTCTCTAGTTTGTGTCGATCAATCATACATTAATATAAGCGACTACTATGCTAGTGTCGAAGTAAGTTGATAGCTCCACATGTTTATTTCCTTCCTAAACTACCCTTTTCTTTGTTAATTTCTGAAACACATGACCTGCTCTGTGCTTACTATTAGTGTTGCTCTATGTTGGACTCATGAACTAAGTGAGTCAACGTTGGAAGGGGTTGAAAACAATAGATGTTACTATGTTAGTGTAAAAGTTAGATGAAAACTAGAAAACTGTTTTCCGTACACAACCCTGTTCCATGGCAGACTGCCGGATATCTATAAGGTGTGGTCTTTCATGTTCTTACCGTTTTGAATCATTTAAGCTCACAGAGTCAGAGAGGCAACCCTTTGCCTCTCAAAAAATGGATCTTTCTTAGAGGACCTTCATTTTTATTTGACGTTGATGTGTAGTCGATTTGAGTGCTTATATAGTGACTAAACACGACGGTGTTAAAGGAAAGTTGAGTTAAAAAAGTATAAATGTCGCTGCAAGTACACAAGGTTTGCAACTATAATTGTTTTAACAGAATGTGAGTTCTTATTGAAATTATTATTGATTATTCATACAATTAGAAAGTGGACGATAAGCGTTTTGACGGGTCAATCTTGTTGAGTCCCGTAAGATATAGTGTTTATTGCTTGAATATTATAAAGACCTTAAGTTTATAAACGGCTTAGCTCATATCTATTAGCTAATATTTCTTCGTAGTAGAGCAACGAAATTGCGAAAGTTCGAATCATGATAGTAAACTAAAAGACAATCACAATAAAACAATAATTTGTTGATGAAGAAATCAAGACAGCGAAAACAATTTTTCAAGTAGCGTCCAAACAAATAAAAGCAATACAAATAACATATTTGTTGATGAAGACATCTCAAATCAACCAGAGGTTAATCTTTATAATGCTGCAGCAGCAACAAAAGCAAAGAAACAATTTTTTTGTTGTGGCGGATGGCTTTTGGAGGCGCATCCGACGGAGGTGATTATGGTGTGGATTTGTGCTGATTTGAATAACGAAAAGCATGACGCTGACGGCTTCAATTAAGTTCAAACGGTTAAAGATTTATGGCCAAAATACCACGCGGGTAGGATTTTGACCAATAATTGCATTGTTTATAATAGAGAGGGATAAATGATGCGGCTAGGGTTCGACGGTGGTCAAAGAGGCAATGCTCACGACGACCCGGCTAGGTCCCGAAATGAGACTCGCTCATGATATCATATTAAATGATAGAATGCCCCGTATTATATAATGTTTATTGTTTGAGTATTTATAGTTATTACAATTCCTATGAAAAACTTGATCGATTTTAAGCCCACAACCGGACGTGAACCATATCTATGAGCTAATAAATCTAACATGTTTGGACAAGCTTAAAAGTTAAAGCATAAACTTGTTCTCATACGGTCGGCCGACTATTTTTATGTTCTAAGTTTGGACACGTTTAGTATAACAAAAATGTGCATGATGTTACCTTTCGAGTTCCTCCATCATTGCGGGTGATGGTGCTATTAACAACTTTTTGTGTGATTCTGGATTGGGAATCTTTCAAATTTCAATACATGTTTCCCCTATGAATTTGACCTTTTTCTTTCATGTATAAAGTTTGATTTTGTGATCTTGGATAACCACTCTTAAAAAGGTATATTTTTGGTTTATTTTTCCAAAGTTAAATCACTAAATGGGTTTATTTTGTTACTTAATGTAGATTTGAAATGATTATTTTGAGGACGATTGAAAGTTGTAAAGCAAAGGTGGTCCAATACATATAGTGTGCGTAAAAAGGCTTTAGTAGTCTTCTTTGGATGGTCCTACGTGTCTATGCCCGAAAGATAAGTTCATTTTTTTTTAATATTTGGTTTCCGACTGACATCATGGTACCAACCAATCTTATAGAACTACTTTTTTGATAAATTCAAGTCATTGCGGCGAACCTCCATGGTCGATAGAGGATTAATTTTCTCCTTAAAGTTTAAATCTAAAACCTCTAAACACTTTCTTCCCAAGAACTAAACTCTTACCACTAGATCACCTCGTTAGATAAGTTCATTTTTATTTGAACATTAAAAGTTTATACCACCACTATAGTGCTAAAATATAAAACTTAAAAAGTATGCTTGTACTAAAAATTTCTACTTAAATATTTTGTACTAGATCTTGCACTAAGTCACTAAATTAATTTAAATACACTTACACTTTTAATATGAGATTGATATCACACCATTTTTTTATTCACACCATTACGCATGCGTTCAAGATTGCATAATACAACACTTGAATGCACAATTGAAAATACGTGAATCAAAAAGTGCATGAAAGATCACCAAAACAATATATATAGATTTCTATTCATTATTTTATTATTTATAACATAAAACATCATAGGATAGAAGGATATAATTTATATCGAACCACGTCATAAAATATTATAAGGATATGATCTTTATAAACGCTAAATCTTTTATATAATAAAGGAATTATATCATTTCGTGATTTTGTAATTCATTTTATTGAAAAAATAATTAAGCCAATAGAGAGCTCGATTTATGCGTACGTAAGAAAATCGTGTGATGTGATTGGTTGATAAAAGTCAAAATTAAATTGATTTTATTAAACTTTAATAAATTTTGTAAAGAAATTTGGTTGATAAAAAAACACATAAAAATATAGGTGTCAAATTTGTGAAAACAAAAACTTAAAAAAAATGAGGTAATTAATAAAACTTTAGTGGTTGAACTTTTAAAATTATATATAGTTAAATGTAATATTATAAGCCTCCATATTTTCTAATAACTTTGGAATATAAACAAATACCCCCTTATACTTTATACCCTTTATATTTTATATCTTAAAAAATACAGTGTATATGTTGTTTTAAAATAATAACATATAAATTTGCATAAGATTATAAGTATATAATTGGGCTAATAGGAGAGCTCGATTTACCACGTAAACAATATCGTGTGATGTCTTTCGTTAATAAAGTCAAAATTAAATTGATTTTAATTGAACTTTAATAAATTTGGTGGAGAAATTTGGTTAATAAAAACACATAAAAATATAGGTGTCAAATTTGTGAAAACAAAATTTTTAAAAATAGCAAGTAATTAATAAAACTTTAGTGGTTATAGTTAAGTATAATATTATAAGCCTCTATGTTTTTTAATAACATTGGGTTATAAACAAATACTTTTTTTACTTTATACCCTTTATATTTTATATCTTAAAAAATACAATGTATATGTTGTTTTAAAATTACAACCTATAAATTTGCATAAGATTATAAATATCAATTTTCTTTACTATATATCGCTCAATAAGACTCATTTATTTCATTTTAAAAGTTTAACATATGTGGACACGAGTTTACATTTTAAATACGGCTAAATTACGTGAAACGGAATATAATTATCAAATTGTAGAAGACGTTACTTTAATATAAAAATAAATATACGCTGAGTGTCTTATAACAACGACTCATGTAATTTTATTTATTTATATAAGGATATCTAGAAAACATTTTAAAAAACTTTAAGGAGTATACTTTAAGTTTATCAACGGTTATTATGTCTTTAAAACTTGCATTATGTGTACAACATAATATCGAGAGTGAAATTTAAATAACAACATCAACATCTTTGTCACTTAAATAAAATTAAATCTTGAGTTACCTAATGAAATTTTTACAAATATTTTATCAAATTCTAATGGTAATGCATAATGAAAAACTCGTGCATAAGTATTAGTTTTACTTATAATTTATATCACAATTTTCATGGGCAAATTCTTATATGTGTATATACTGAACTCAAATGTTAAAATAAATTTGATTTATTTGTAAAATTCGTGCGTACATGAAACTTATAACTATATAACTATATGCAATTACCTTTAAAGACACAATATTTAGTATTAGGGTAAAAGTCAAAAATGAACAACATGCTTTTTCGTATGTACCAATATGATAAACATGTTCGTTTAAGTACCAATATGCTACACTTAAGTTCAAATTATGTACGTAAGTGCTAAACTATACTACTAAACTTAGCATCGTTAGTCCTTTATACTAACGGACCGTTAGTAAGTAATTTAAAATTTGGTTTTCTTACGCTTTCATCCGTATTTATAGGTTTTCGTCCATTTTATATGTTTTCGTCCGCTTTCTTACGTTTTAATATGTTTTATACGTTTTAAATCGCTTTTATACGTTTTCCGCTTTTATACGCTTCGTGGTTTTCTTACGCTTTCATCCGCTTTTAAACATTTTGTCCGCTTTCTTACGTTTGCATACGGTTTTATACGCTTTTGTCCGTTTTCATATGGTTTTATACGCCGTCCGTTTTTCTTAAGTTTTCATCGGTTTTATACTTTTTCGTCCGCTTTATACATTTTATATTTTTCTTACGCTTTATCGTTTTCTTCGTTTTCATCCGTTTTACGTTTTAAATACATTTTTATCGCCGTCCGTTGTAACACGCTTTCATACGTTTCGCTTGTTTCTTATGTTTTATATGTTTTCGTCCGCTTTATCGCTTATGCACGTTTTACCGCTTTTCTTAAGTTTTCATATGTTTTTATGCGGTTTCATACGCTTTTATCCGTATATAAAGGATGAAACGATAAAATGGACGGCGTATAAAACGAATGTAAACATAAGGAAACGATAAAGCGGACTAAACGTATAAAACGGATGAAAATGTATGAAAACGTAAAAATGTATACAAATGAAAGAAAATGTATAAAACGTAAGAGAATAGATGAAAACGCTTAAAATGAACGAAAACGATACAAACGGACAAAACATATGAAATGTAAGAAAACAAAGCGGTGGCAAAAAAGCGGATGAAAACATAAGAAACGGATGAAAACGCATAAAACGTATGAAAACGGACGAAAACGCATAAATCGGACGAAAACGAATAAAAACGGACGAAAACGTATAAAAACATATGAACACATAAGAAAATGTATAAAAAACGAACGAAAACGTATAAAAACGGACGAAAACGTATAAAAACTGACGAAAACGTTTAAAAATGGACGAAAACAAAGGAAACGGACGAAAGCGTATAAAAAGTAAGAAAACGGACGAAAACGTATAAAAACGAACGAAAATGTAAGAAAACTGACAAAAACGTATAAAATAGTATGAAAACGTAAGAAAACGGATGAAAATGTATAAAAACAGATGAAAACGTATATAAACGTATGAAAACGTAAGAAAACCAAATTTTAAGTTATTTACTAACGGCCGTGAGTATAACGGACTAACGGTGCCAACTTTAGCACTTGCGTACAAAATTTGAACTTAAGTGTAGCATATTAGTACTTAAATGGACATATTTATCATATTGGTACATATAAAAAAGCATGTTGTTCATTTTTTACTTTTACCCTTCAGTATTAACATAGAATATTTTTTTTTTGTCAAACCCCGCACAGACACGCCAGTATTATAACTAGTATATAAACTATGTAATCAACTTTTTTGGTTACCAAAGAAACCAATAATATTGTAGACGTCACAGATCAGATTTCAGGGTGAATCTGAGTCGTGATAAGCCTGGACTTCTAAATTAAAAGTCAACTCGTGAGAGGCATGTAAGCCAATGTGCTTATTGACTTTGCGAGTTGCCGAGCCCTAACACCCAATGTTGCAAAAATCATGAATCGGTAGTCGGGCGGTCAACCACCCCGCAATGAATCGGCTACAAGTCGGGATTAATCGGTGATTAATCTGATTGGCATTTCTTGCAATTTTTGGTATTTTGAGACCAAACTAAAAATCTTAACCGATTCCAAGCTCGCATGTTTTCAAACCTCAATAAAAGGCCCAATTCGATTATGATGTCCATCATGCGTTATAAGCGAAATATACGATCCCCAAATTAAGTATAATGCCTAAATTATTATTATTTTTAAAATGACCGCTTTGCCCGATTCGGCCGATTTTTACCGATTCGATTTAGATCGATTCGCCGATTCGGCCGATTTTTGATCGCTAGTGTCGATTTTTTTCTAGGCCGATTTTTCAACCGAATTTCAAAATCGACAGATGATGGCGATTAACGATTAATCCATTAATCGCCAAGTTGACCGATTTTGCAACATTGCTAACACGAACACAAGCACCAAAGCTAAAAAGAAAACAAACAAATAACTTGAGCACCACCCGAGGACGTAATAGCCCATAACCCTATGTGAGAGTGTAACTCATTGTAAGGTTACCTCAGATAACAACTTTAAGAATCCTCATCTTTTCTCATCACATCAATTTTCTTTTCTCGTGACCTACAAACAACCTTTTAAGCGCGAAGGGTGGCCTCTGTTATAAAAACATATCCCACGTAAATAATTCTAATTATTAAAACACAACCGACGACCTTCAATAACCTTAAATTCACAACAAGACGACTTTCATCAACCTCGACAACCCACTCGCTATCGCCTTATTATGCTTAGCCTAAGGGTGTAGCGGCTCGACGGGAAAATTAACATTTTCTTGTACCTTTTAAAGATACAATATATTTATTTGTTTTTTTTAATGGTTAATTTTAAGTTTGGATTACTTTTCATGTGTGATGACGAACAATAAGTTAAAAGAGGAAGTCATTTTAACTTGAAAAAATCACGAGGTAGGTGTTGAACGTTGAAAAGCGGCACCAAATCTTTTGTCGGTAAAGTTCTTGGCTCCATCTACGATTTCTTTGCTCAATTGCTTTTTTATGTCTTTTTTTTTTTTCTTTTCTTTTCACGGTTGACTAATAAAAATATGAAAACAAAAAAAAGCCTGTTTCAACATATCTCTTTTATAGGTTGCGAGCTAAGCGGTCATTTTTATGGCTGAGGGAACTAATGTCGGTCGACTGAGGGTCGACCAATGTCGGAGGAGGCCGCCTTTAGTGTAACCATTTGGGTCGTTGAAGGTTGGAGGTGATTTGGGTCGAGATCACGACTATGGTCGTGTATGTGTTTGTGTGTATTTTTATTAAATTAAAATCTATTTTTGTGAAGTATGCTTTTTGTAATGTATGTCGTTATGATGTGGTAAAAAGTCGTTAATAAGTTGTCGGAGAGAGAAAATTGATATGACAGAAAAATGAATGTTATAATTCCGAAGTCATTTTAAATCAAGATCATGGATAAATATAACCATAATGCTTTGTTTGTAGATTGATTAAATGTAATATAACAAAGCTACTTGAACTAGGAAGAGGATCCTTTCAAGTTAACTTTTGATTTTAATCCAACAGTTGAGGATCCTCTAACTTAAGTCAAGTTACTTGAAAGGATCCTCTCCGGTTGAACTATGTGTGTGTTGCACTTAGCGCAAAAAAAATGAAAGACAGTTTTATTTGTCTACTTACTCACAAGAATTTTATGGTATATCACTAGTTTGATTTTATTTCATGATTAAACTTGGGAAATACATGATTTGTGACATTTAAAGTAACTATTTTTAAATTTAAAAAAAAAAAAAAAAATTGTAACGACATTTGTTAAAAGTTATTTTGTCAATAAACAAGTCCAATCACTTATACTAAGTTGATCGAGTGTTACCAAGAGGCTTATGATCTAATAATACCTCATATATGAGAATGTCCTGTAAATGATTATAGGTTTAAATCTGTTTTAAAATATTATGAAATTGATTTGTTGTATGTACATGTATCAAGAGGGTCCTTCTTTAATCTTCTAGCTACGTAAGATACTAACAAGATCATTGTAAATTATATATTGTGGACGTCTTTGTCTTTCTATCTTATGTAGTGTCGTTTTATCGATTTGGGTGATTCGATACAAAATTACAAACGCGGCCTCATAAATTACTAAAAGCAACTAGAAATAAAATGTTCATGCAGATTATTTCAAATATCTTACATTAACAAAAGTCAAATACTACGCTAAAAAAACTATATACATTCAGAGTGTTAATAAAACACAAATAAAGCTTTACTCAGCAAAACAAAGATGTATGGGCTTTTATCGTATGATAGTATTTAAAAAATGCAGTAAAAATTCAAAATACAATATACTTAAACATATATTAATAAGGATAATGTTAAAAAATGCATCGAACATGACCACTCTTATTATTGTGTGTAGCAAACTATTTTTTTGTCATTGTATCACAAAACTTTTGAATTTATGTTATTGTGTGTATTCAGTCAGGCAAAGCGTTATATCGTTAGTTCTTTATATTAACGGTTGTTAGTAAATAACTTAAAATTCCGATTTCTTTTGTTTTTATTCGTTTTCATATGTTATTATACGTTTTTATATTTTTTCGTCCGTTTTTATACGTTTTGTCCGTTTTCTTACGCTTTCGTCCAACTTTATACGCTTTCTCCTTTTTTTTTTTTTTTTACCTTTTTGTTTGTTTTCTTACGTTTTTATACGTTTTCGACCGTTTCAATATGTTTTCATCCATTTTCATACGTTTTCTTCCTTTTTTCTATTTTTATATGTTTTCGTCCATTTTATTTTCTTACGTTTTCGTCCCTTTTTATACATTTTCACCCGTTTTTATACGTTTTCGTTCGTTTTCTTACGTTTTTTACGCTTACATTCGTTCTCATCCATTTTTATACGTTTTCTTACGGGTTTTTTTTTCCTGTTTTCTTACATTTTCATCCGTTTCTTACGTTTTCGTCCGTTTTTAAACATTTTCTTACATTTTTGTCCATATTTATACACTTTCGTCCGTTTTCATCCGTTTTCTTATGCTTTCATCCGTTTTTATATATTTTAAATGCTTTTAAAGGTTTTGCCCGCTTTATTCATTTTAAATACTGCTTTTATCGCTCGTTCGCTTTCTTATGTTTTGTTTTGTTTTGTTTCGTCCGTTTACACGCTTCCGCCGCTTACCTTTTGCTTGTTTTATACATTTTGTTTGTTTTATATGTTCACGTTCTTTTTACACGCTTTAAAACGTTTTTTGCTCATTTTATACATTTTCGTTAATTTTATACATTTTAGTTCGTTTTACACATTTCGTCAGATAAAATGAACGGCGTAAAACGAACGAAAACATGTAAAAATGAACGTAAACGTATAAATACAAACGCAAACGTATAAAAACGAATGAAAACATATAAAAACGAATGAAAACGTATAAAACGAGCAAAAACGTTTTAAAACGTGTAAAAACGAACGTGGACGTATAAAAACGAACGAAAATGTATAAAAACGAGCAAAACATAAGAGAACGGACGGCGTGTAAAATGGACGAAAACAAAACAAAACATAAGAAAGCGAATGAAAGCATATAAAACAAGAAAAATATAAGAAAACGCTTAAAACGGATGAAAACATATAAATACGGATGTAAACGGACGAAAACATAAAAACGAACGAAAACATATAAAACGGACGAAAACGATAATAACGGATTGTGAAAGCGAATAAAAACGTAAGAAAACGGAATTTAAGTTATTTACTAACGACCGTTAATATAAAGGGCTAACGATGTAACGCTTAGCCTGACTGGATACATACAATAACAAAAATTCAAAAGTTTTGTGTTATAATGAAAAAAATGATAGTTAGCTACACACAATTTCAAAAGTGGTCAACTTCAATGCATTTTTTTAGCATTATCCCTATATTAATACTAATGATTAATGAACATATATTAAACTGGAAACCCTTCACAAATGATGGCCCAATACGACTGCATCACTTGCACAGGGTAATAACCGTTACTAGTTTACACACCAACGTAGTTAGTGAGTATGATCATCTCACCATGTTGTGTCATTTGCAAGAACTTTTTTTTTGTTTCTTTCTAACAAGACATAAAATCATGATATATAATGGGGTTTGCTAAATAGACACATTATTTTCACTAAATGGACACTAATAATAATATAATCATTAGTGTATTTTGACTAATCATTAACAACTTAATTAATATACTAACCATTAATGTTTTACTTTTACATTAATGTTTTCGTATGGTTACATTTTGTTATTTATTATTTTTAATATCTTATGTTTAACATGTATGTACTAGTAACAAGTAAATACATTCACAATGAACAAGTATATTTTAACATTTTTCTCGCACTATATTGGTAGAATTAGAAAACGATTCCACTAAAAAGTATATTAGTTAGTTATTTCAGTGATGTTCAAATATTTACAGTTAAAACATAATGTTCCTTGGTGGTTTTGTATGATCTTTGCAAAAATTAAAATCTTAAAAATCAAATATTAAATAGAAATAAAGAAAAGTAATAAAATGTTTTTCTTTAAGACTAAAATACACGGTTGGTCTCTAAACTTGGCGGGACACATCGCGATGGGACAAAACTCGGCCTTTTCATCGCCATTGTTCAAACCTTGGCCATTAAATGCCGATTCGCCCTCGACCAATAATGTCGTTGTCAACGTTATGTTGGTGAGGCAAAACCGTCTTTCATCAGAGCGTACTAAATAAAAACCGCTGTACGGTGTTTATAGCTAGTATATGTGTGTAACACGGTTTGGTCTACATTTATCACCCATCCCTAAACTATCCTTCAAAACCGGTCTTCTTCAAAACGATAATTGTTTCAAGATGGTACGTTGATGGTGTGGTAAGCAAGCTATTATTCGCACTTCGTGGACCTCTGCCAACCTAGGGCGTCGATTCTTTGGTTGTCATGTTCAAGTAAGTGCGTCTTAATATTTCTTGTGTAAGTTTGTAACAATGGTGGTTGTTTAATGACTTGTCATAATCATCAATAGGTGTCTTCTTGTCGGTGGATAAGAGGTATGATCCCGAAATCGTGCTCGCTCAAGAATGATCATACCAGCCTTTTGAGGGGAGAAATGAGCTTGAGGCAAGATTAGTAGTCTTTTCAGGTGATGTGGAAGATTTACCGTGCTAAGTCGATGTTGTTCTTGATTGTTTATGCATCGGGATAACTTTTAACCTTTTATGTAATGAGGCTAGTTGGTTAATGTTCTGTATCTTGAATTGTAGTAACCTTGTTATGAAGTATTCGCTTTTGTTTGTTTCGATTTTCAATGCCTTATGGGTATGCGATGGTTAGCAATTTGTTTAGGGTCGACTTTTAAATGTCAACATTCTTATGAGGTTCTATTTAGCTTTTGTTACTTTTGATGCAAATTATTCACACATCAAGCTTAGTCAATCTAAAAAAATACACAATAATGACATGGTTCCATAGTTAATGCAAATGGATATAATTCCAACTGCATAAAATTGCATACTTTTCAAAGCATGAGAACTACGCTAGACACACACACACACACACATATATATTTTTAGAGTACATGACTTGTCCATAGGAAATAACCTAGATGAAACATCGTCTAGATAATTAGCATAATGATTTGACCTATGGTGAGGCCATCATTCTTTCCAAAGCACTGCCGCCTAGTCATTCTTCGTGTAGCAGTTGGGTTGAAGCAAAACCGCTTGAACATCGCTTGATCGTGATCCGAGAATCGACCGGATTGATCATGTTGTTGGGATTGACATTGGGCTTGCTCATGCATGCCGGGATCGCAATTGCTTCATCTTGATGTTGCCGGGATTGTGACAGGATGCATCATGTATGATGGGATCTTCGATTGTTGGCCCTTGATTTTCGGGATTGAACACCACTTCCTTGAACCGCACTAACTGGCTTTCAACAACAACACTTGTACCTTCACTTCTTTATTTGTCGCTACCTTTTTACCTTTAGGATGTTTCTTTTTCCCGCAGCCTTTAGTAGCTACCGCTTGACATTTCCTTATTGGCGCTCCACTACTTGCGCTCAAAGATACCCTAGGCATGTTACCTTGTTGTGTCCAAAGAATGCCATAAATACTACACTTAACACTCTTCCAAGCCCTTGACGACTTACCATCCTTCACAATCTCTTCACTTTCGTGAGCTATCCTAACTCTTTTCTACCTCTTGCGGTAGGCGGGTTTGTTTGGGATTTCGTGGAACAATTGTTGTTGGCATAGTTGATTTTTCCCAATGTACATCGCTAGTTATAGGTCGGACATGGTGTTTGTAGGTAGCCTCCCAGTGAGAAGATAGTAACAAGGATGAGTCCATGTTTCTACAGCCCTACTTGTTGGCCATTTAAAGCCATATTACAATTGGTAGCAACAACATGTTTACATGGTAAACCCGTTATCTCCCACCTTCGCAAGTACAAGACTTGTGTACAACATTAACTACACATTGGTCACCCCATGGTCCACTAACTCAAACTTAGATCCCCATTCCATAAAACATTATACTTAACAACCTCTTTCTTAATAGCCTCTAGCATGTGTTGTGCAATTGGTGTTAGTGGCCCATCACTCTTCTCAATCACCATAAGAACATGCATTATCCTCTTGATACATTATTCCCGATGTATTCTAAGGTCAGTAATAATTGGTTTGCTTAACCCTCACTTATTTTCGCATGAAACACTTGACTCATGTTATTAAGTAACACATCAAGTAGCTCTCCTAAAGATGACAAGTAATAAACATGTATTAATTATAACTGCTTATACTTGATTTACGAATACAAAGTAAGTGAACCAGATAGATCACTTACATGAAAATGTGACCTTGACCAATGGATCGGTGGTATCTTACTTAACCAATCATGGGCTGGTTGATTAAGTTTCTTGAGATCAACCATAGCTTTTAAACCTGTACAACAATTGAGGTCATTGCACATTTCCACGCATTGTCTTTGTAGGCCCTACCTTTCCATTGAAGTTTCATTTTCTCATGAATGCTTCTAATACGTAATCATGTTTTGCACTTTGAAAACTTCGCTAAAGCTCTACTTATATCCCGCACAAAATCAAATATGTTTACTTTCTGCTTTCAAAACAAGGAGACTTAAATTCATGAACAGAGTAGAGAGTACCTTATTCATGTCAAGAATAAAAGTGATGCTTGAAATTGGCCCAAGTGCTATATCATCGGATAAACAATGAAGAAACCAAGTCCATGATCCTATGTTATCCGAATCAACAAAAGCATAAGCGAAAGGGTATATACCATTGTTGCTATCAATTCCACAATTGCCATCATTGACCATTGAAAGGACCACGAATTGAAAAGCAACAATTTCAACAACGATCTCCCACAATCTTTAAATCCTTGCTTGAAGGCACCTAAACAAACATACTGATCTCTTGAATTCTCCGGTTGGAAGAGACTCATCCGAGGTCGGTCCACATTCATCACCAATGTTGTATTAGGGTTTGTCTTACGCAATTCTAAGACATAATCTCTCAACATGGTAAATTGTAGCTTGAATTGACCCCGATGGTCATTATTGCTAGGTTTTTGCCCTTAAAACCTTCGCAGGACACTTGAAGGTCGTATTGGTTGGTAAGTTGATTATGCACGCACTGACAGAAGCGGTGGATTTGTTTCAACTTGTGCCGTAATTTTCTCGTGAGATATAGCGAAGGTCAAAAGCTCTTACTTCCTTGATTGCAAACAAGTGTGTTGCTCATTATATGTTCCGACCGAACAGATACTGCCTCACCATTCCCGCCGACAAACAATAGCCATGGGCGTAGTATTTGTGAAGAGTCCTTTTGCCGAAAGCAATGCATTTATACCCCTTCCGCTTAATGGACTTCTAGATAGGCCTATATCCATCCAGACCTTCATTGGGCACGAAAGTGGAACACAACCCCTACACTGACCCTTATTATTGTTTTGTCATTCTTCACAAAAACAACTCCTTCCTAGTTTCTATTGAATGCTCTCTTACTAGGTTTTTACTTCCCTGCAGCACCAAACTCCGACCATCATAGAAAAAGTGGTATAGACGCCATTAGCAAATTCTGCGTGTTGGAAACTAACATGGTCACTACAAAATACATCATCAACCATCACAGGTAAATCATTTACCAACTGCCTGTCATTACTTATATTACTGGTTGTTCCTTCTTCACCTAAATCATTACTTTAACCTACTTGTACCATACCAAGTTGTGCATCATTCTCTTGACAAGTGTTCTCTTCATTTGGTTCAACTACATTGCCAAAGTCACTAGTGTCACTCGCTTGTAACAGAGTAACATCAACAACAGGATCCTCTTCCATGTTATCCTAAGTCAATTGAAACAGAGTTACATCCACATCAGGCTCCTCAAACCTGTTATTGACATCAACTAGTGCTCTGCCTGCTTTGTGTAAATGATTCTCCTGAGTCAATTGAAACAGATTAACCTCAAAATTTTCGAGCTCCTCAAAGTCATATTGACATCAACTAGTGTTGTTCCAACTTTGTCTAAGTGCTTCCCGACTCTCTAAATGCATTAACCTCAACATTATCGGGCTCCTTTATAGCATTGTCCTCATCAATAACTACTAAAGCACGATCATTTGTTATGAACAGTTGGCTAGCAAATGAGCAGTCTAAGGTGGAAAAGAGTGGCTCAATGTTTAGCAAATTTCTAGATTCACCAATATCATTGACGTCCACGTGAAATTGTGTAAGTTGGATAAACGGATCTAGGGCGTGTTCATTATCTATATCATCTAACACCAACCATCTACAACAGATTGAATAGCGCAGAGCAACTTTTCTCCTATCTTCATCCATCTCCCAAAACACGCCTTAATTGATTGTGGGGACATTTCGAAAGTTCTAATCTAGTCTTCCCTATTTCAACATACACGCCTATCGACTTATGTCAGATGACAACATCTTTCAACAAGTCTACATTAGCGACTTCACGCATTGAAAACAAACCGTCGCCTAATGTACAACTGTGCTTAAGAAAGTAGAAATAATTGGTTTGTCCAGACTCATAACCGATTTGGGTCATGAGAGCATCCATTTCATCAATGATACCTCTTTTATTTCCACAAGATCAACAAGGCATTTCTTGCCTCCTTGATATATCCTATCCGAAAGTATTTGAATGTACCTTCATAATGGAACATCATGCTAAACGGTCCAGTTCACCCGATGTATAAAAATGTACAAAAACATTGTTAAGCTAAAGTTACCTAAAAGGGAATAACTTAATCACCGTACTAACATATGATTGTAATAGGCTCTAACCAAAAAGACTTACAATATCTCCCGATTGCGCTCTTTCCTCCGCTTCACGATCATCGATAAAGGATATTCCTTACTCGCCACATAGTAAATCCAAGGTGGTTGTTTGTTATTTTCTTACTCATTATTTGATTTGATGATAGACATTGCATTAGGGTTTTCTGGTAGGCTTCCAAAACAAGTTTGGGGATGAGCAATGAGTACAGCTTTGTTATATTGTACATATTGGCGGAAATTGGACAAGACAAATGCTACAAGAATAAAACAAATGACTATTGTACCTCAACAAGAACATGATTACGGGTTTTTCTTGCGTATAACGGAACGTTGACAACGCCGTTATTGGTCAAGGGACGAATCTGGCATTTAATGGCCAAGGTTTGGACCTGTGGCGTTGAAAAGGCCGAGTTTTGTCCCATCGCGATGCGTCCTGCCAAGTTTAGGGACCAACCGTGTATTTTAGTCTTCTTTTAATTTATTAAAGATGCTTTGGTATATGTAACATGAAAGTAAATTTGGTAAGAATAAAATGTTTGACTTGTGTTTATTTCGTGCATTTGATGTCGAGTATACCAATATATAATTCGTCTTTAAAAATTCGTTGTCGAGTAAACAACATTTGGTTAATCCATATGAGAAAAAAAATGCATTCCGTTCTCTTGCTACATCACAAATATGACATTGATATTAAACATTGCTCCATTTAACTTTTGACACAATAAGTACGGGCAATAAATGAGCTCAAAGAAATGATAATTAATGATTAACCTTTTCTTTGAACTTAACTAAACGTATTAAGGTAGGACGGAGTGGAGCTCGGGTACTCCATCGAGCTCATGAACCCGCTCGGGTACACCGTCCCTAGTTGCTCGGGTACCTTCATCGAGTTCAAATTTCGAGCTCGGAACCCGCATGTTAACCATGTGTTGTGTTTGTATTTTTTTTTCTTTTGTCTTTTGGTTTTGCAGGTACAAGAAGACTTGCAGGTAGGTTTTGCACAGGAGGAAGAAGACAGGTAGGTGAATTTGGTTTTATTTACAAAAAAAAAAAAAAAAAAAAAAAAAAAAAAAAAAAATTGGTACTAGGGTACCACTCCGTCCACGTAGGGTAGTGTTAGGGTAGTATTGGGGTAGTTTTGAGTTTGAAGGTTTTTATTGAATAGAGGTGATGTGGCACCCCCAGGGTATTAGGCAACCACTCCTTCCTCCCTAACTTCTTTTAACTTAACTAAACGTATTAAGTGCTACTAATAATGCACTTTTTATATTTCCAATATATTCACTTTACTTTGACTTGTATATTTAGTTTTAAAAAGTGTTTTGTTAGTGGATCTTGGGTTTATTTAGTAGGACCCTATATAATATGACTAACTTTTTTTATTGAACATTTTGGACTACGTATCATCTTTCTAAGCGTACAGTCGTGAACTTTTTTTATTGAAAATTTAATGGTCATATATTACTATCACATGTACAGTCGTGAACTTAATTGTTGTTTATAAATTAGATCAATAAAAAATGGTCATGTTATCCAGGCATCCTATAAGGGCTATGGGGTGTTTTGGCTAATCATTGGGTGGGGTGTTTTGGCTAATCATTGGGGAATATTTTTTCTCGATTTTCGTGCCAAAATAAAAGTAATACAAATTTTTATTTTTGTACAAGTTTTTACAATTATTTTTTGTTTTACAAGTTTTTTAAGTTTTGTACAAGTTTTTTTAAGATTAGTTTTACAAGTTTTTATTAACTTTTGAGTTTTTACAAGTTTTGTTTTTGTTTTATAACTTTTTAAAAAAAAAACTTAGTCGGAAAATTTTTGAGGCTCAGGTTCGAAGGTTGCAAAGTGAGATTTTATCTCACTTTACCGTCCATTCGATTATCATCATCGCCTCGGAAAAAATTTTAAGGCTCAAAAATCATCATCACCTCGGAATTTTTTTTAAAAAGGCTCAAGTTCGAAGGTTGCAAAGTGAGATAAAAACTCACTTTTCCGTCCATTCGATTTCGGTTATCATCATCGCCTCACTTTGCAACAGGTCTCACAAGTTCACAACAACAGGTCTCACAAGTTCACAACAACAGGTCTCAAATAATCACCAACCCAGAAATAATCACAAGTCACAATCAAGCACAAACACGCTTTCATTGTGCAAAAGCAATAGCACCAAAAGCAATCTGCACAAGAGGGTACGATTCCCTTCTGCAAAAGTTCACAAGAAAGTAAACAAGTGCAGGCATTCTCCCTTATAAGCAACAACATTACCCAGGACCACTAAAACCATAACAAACAACAAGCAATATCTCCAACAAACAACAAACAAGAACTAAATAAGGACCACTAAAACAGGACCACAAGCAACAACTGCACAAGCAATAGCACCACACAAGCAACTGCACAAGCAACAAGACCACAGTCCACCATGTCTAGTTCACGATTTGACACACAAGAGGTAACTTATCGAATAGGCTCGATTATTAGCTTTTTAGCTCATGTTGGTCGCAAATTAAGTTTTGCCATGCCAAAACTCTTAAGTTTTATAAAAAATCATCATTGCCTTTTTTATTTCATTAAAGTTGCAAAGTGACCTAAAATGGTCACTTTACCATCCAGTAATGAAACGTTTTTAGTCCAAAACACAAAGTTTTTCATTAAAGTTGCAATGTGAGCTAAAAAGATCACTTTACCATCCAGTAATGAATAATATGAGGTGTTTGGGAACTAATTCATGGGGTGTTGGAGTATCTCCAGGGTCATGTTATGGAGGCACCCCAAACCTGTAAAACATAACAAAGTCTAGTAAGCACAACATGTCTCAAATAATCACCAACCCAGAAATAATCAACCACAAACATAAGATCTAAACTTTTTTTAGATCTAAAAACTTAACCGAAAAAGATACCACAAACAGACACACCACAAAGATCACCACCATTTAAAGATCTAATCTTTTATCAAAGAAAACCGTGTTTTTGTTAAACCAACCTTCAATTTTTTAGATCTAAAATATTTGAAGATCTAAAATATTTTAGATCTAAAAACTTAACCGAAAAATATACCACGAACGAGATACACCACAAAGATCACCACCATTTCAAGATCTAACAAGTTTTTGTTTTAGAAAAATAATCGCCTTTACCATATCAAAAAGTTTTCAAGATACACCACAAGATCACCGCCATTTCAAGATCTAATATTTTTCGGTTAAGTTTTTAGATCTAAAGTTTTTGTTTTAGAAAAATAATCGCCTTTACTATATCAAAAGTTTTCAAGATCTAAAATATTTTTAGATCTAAAAACTTAACCGAAAAAAGATACCACGAACAGATACACTACAACATCACCACCATTTCAAGATCTAACAAGTTGTTTGTTTTAGAAAATAATCAAGATTTACGGATCAAAAAGTCTTCAAGATCTAAAATATTTTTAGATCTAAAAACTTAACCGAAAAAGGATACCACGAACAGATACACCACAACATCACCACCATTTCAAGATCTAACAAGTTTTTGTTTTAGAAAATAATCGCCTTTACTATATCAAAAAGTTTTCAAGATCTAAAATATTTTTGATCTAAAACTTAACCAAAAAGATACCACTAACAGATACACCACGTAAACATCACCATAACATCACCACAATAGCAACATCACCATAACATAACAACAACAGATACCATCACAACGATCTAAAAGTTTTAGATCAAGATCTAAAACTTTTAGAGAGAAATATATTGAGAGAGAGATAAACATAACTCGTGAGTACAAAGAGAGAGAGGACAAATATCAACTCAAGAAGCGAGAGAAAACCATGTGCGCACATGGTATACCACACACACAAACTCGAACACGTAACACAAACATATACCACACACGTTAATAAATAAAAGTATTTGTAATAAAATGTATTTATAATAAAAGTATTTATAATAAAAAGTATATATAATAAAAAGTATTTATAATACTAATACTTATAATAAATAAAAGTATTTGTAATAAAAATGTATTTATAAAAGTATTTATAAAAGTTTGTAAAAAAAAGTTGTTAAAGTATTTATAAAATGTATTTATAAATGGTTTTATAAAAGTTTGTAAAAAAAATGAATTTATAAAAGTATTTATAAAAGTTTGTAAAAAAAAGTTGTTAAAGTATTTAAAAAATAAATAAAGTTGTTAAATATTTTTTTTATAAAAGTTGTTGTGTTTTTAATTTTTTAGGTGTTCGGTAATGAAGTTGCTTTAACTGATTGGGTGCAATCCATCTTGAATCGATTGGTTTTCTTATTGTTAAAGGAAGAACTAAAACAAATAGGGCTATAAGTACTCTATCGAATTTTGTGTTCTAGACATGGGACGCCCGCGGAAGGTTTAGAAGATGAACTTGAACGGCGGACTAGTACCGATAAAATTAATTGCCCTTCAGATTACTAGCGAAATTTATAAAAGGTCGAATCGGTAGAACTAACATTAAAACTAGTGGTTGGATCTTGAAGGTCAAGTGTCCGAGGCATAATCATGACTTTGTAGACTCGTTCCATGGTTTTTCACAGGCCATGCGATTAAAAGAAAGTGAGTTTGTTTTGGTGAAGCAGTTGACAAAACGGCAAGTACCATCACGAATTATACTTTCTTCACTAAAAGAGAGCGATCCGAATAACGTGTCTGGCATTAGAACGGTATATAATGCACAAAACAAGATACGCAGAGAAAATCGTGGTGATTTGACTCCGATACAACAGCTTTTAGTACATTTGAGGCGTAAAGGTTATACTTATTACGAAAGGGTAAATGAGTACACTGATGAGCTCGAGGAAATATTTTTTGTTCACCCGACTTCATATGCCCTGTGGAGAACATTCCCGGAAATCATGCTGATGGATTCCACGTACAACACCACGTTGTTTAAACTGCCATTATTTACAGTTGTTGGAGTTACTTCAACAAACAAAACATTCTCAATGGCGTTTAGCTTTTTGGACAAGGAAAAAGAGCCAAATTTCAAATGGGTGTTGGAACGAATAAATTTGGTGATACAAGAACAATATTACCCGCGGGTTATCGTCACCGACAGAGATTTAGCGTTGCTTGGGGCATGCAGAGAAGAATTCCCAAACGCTAACAGATTACTCTGTCGATGGCATATCAATCAAAATGTGCTCAAATATTGCATAAACAAATTCGATACGGTAAAGGAGTACGAGTCCGTTAGATGGACATGGGATCTGATGGTTACAGCCCGATCAAGATGTGTTCACGCAATATTATCAAGACCTAAAGGATTTATTGGTCCAAAAAGGGTACTTAACCATTAATACATTTTTTATTATTATTTAATAAATAACTACTCAAATTGTTTTCTCACTTTGTTAATTCTTTGTTTCTCGGATGTTTTATGGTATTTTCGAATCGGTCATGCGACATTACGACAACATGTTTGTGTCGTACATTACCGATCAATATCGCAGACTTGTGAGACAACAACATGTGGGTCGAGAGTCAACACGAGCTTTTGAAGTTATACTGGGCTCCACACAATCCAAATTTTAGACACGTTGTTGTGTTCGTTCGACAAGATTATAGTCACAAGAAACCGCGATACGAGCCACTTTGAATACAAGCAAAATCAAGAAACGCATCCGTAAAGGCACACTATTTAGCTTAATCGCGCTATAATGTTTCAAGAGATGCTTTACCATCATACTCAGAAAGTAAATGGGATGTCGACCCACATCAATGTGATCATCAATTGCGTTAGTTTATGGTTTACCATGCTATCACGAATCAGACACTTCAAGCAAATGGTATGTATTTCAAATTTATGCCTATCAAGTTATTCTCCCACAATACCGATAATTTTAACTAGTTCCTTTTTCGAATACAGGTTGCCTATTCTCGCTTGGTTTTGTTGATAATTTTGGAGAACCCTAAGCGCTCCCAACTTTGTTGTCCCAAATACTCAAGAGGGTGATGAGCTGAATATCCGAAAGAGCCTCGAGGGCACAAGAGCTGAATATTTTTCTTGAAGATGACGACAAAAATTCCAAAGTGTTTTACCAAAGCATCATCGCTTGTAAAAAAATATGTTAAACAGCTCGAGGTATATACGCTCTGAACTGTCAACCCAACAACCCGTCGTTAAAGACGATAATTGTGGACGTCCGAGCGCAAGGACAACAAATCCAAGGCTAAAAAATATCCGGATTGAACGAAGAACCCCCATGTGGCACCGCAGGTTACTACAAAACCTAAAAGTCCCGCACTTAAATGAAGAAGTCATGAGACACGCTTATTATGTGGGAGGGCCTTCTAATGTCCCGCACTTAAATGAAGAAGCTAGCGATGACATTAGCGAGGCGACTTAAGACACCACTTATAATGCTCCATGACATTAGCGAATATTTTATGTCTCAAATTCCACCTCTTTTCCGGCACACCGGATCCTAGGGATCTTTAACGTGGCGGTGATGGAAATTGTGGCTATCGAGCTCTTCCGTAGGTTTTGGTCATCGAGAACGAATGCGGCCCATGATGCGAGCTATTGCTGTGGAAGAGGTAGACACTCACGAGGAAGTTTACAGCGAATGTGGGGATTATTTTCCAAATGTTCGTGACTCGATGAATTGGTTTGAAGGTCCAAAGACCCTACAGTTCTCGGATGACTATGCCGAGACGGGCGTGGTTATTGCTCTGACTCTTAACCGTCCTATTGTATGTATAGCCAATTCACAATCTATTGTGTGTCTTCCGTGAGAAATGGTCCAGACAAAAGACCAATATTGACCCCGTTGTGATTCTTCGTGTGGGGAAGACTGTGGTGCTCACTTTCTTCTTGCGGTTCTTGATGAAAACTCACCACTCCGTGATAATCACCAAAGAATGGAGATGGTACGAAATGACTCACCGCTGGACGGGCACATATGTTTACTCAACGACAGAGGATGTTTAGAGCGACATAGAAAACAACTATTGATTTATATTGTAAATGACAAAACATGTATAGATCGACATCGATTTATATTGTAAATGACAAAACATGTATATACGATTACTTATTTATATTGTAAATGACAAAACATGTATAGACGATTATTGATTTATAGTAAACGATTGCTCATCTTTTGTTACGATTCTGCTCTGCTCCTGCTCTTCCTCATCTTTTGTTACAGAATCGGATGACATTCGATGAGGACATTCATTGTGTCAACAACACACCCGCCGTGTTGAGAGTCCAGATTATGTGCCTTCTTCACAATCTTATGTGCCTCCTCTCCAATATATCTCCACCGCAGATGAGGACAATTTATACACCGTCCTCCTGTTCTTCCTCATCTTTTGTTACAGCCCGCCTCGCGTTGACGAGCACGAGCGAGATCGACGGATCGAGGAGACGATTTCGAGTTAGAGTCTCGTGCGGGACGGATGGCAAAGATCATTGAGCAACTACGCCTCGGGCGTGATTGATCTTAGTTTCTAGTTATATTGTAATTTTGTGAACCATGTATCAACTATTAATCTATAACAAGATTGGTTATTTGATATTACTAATTTATGTTGTGAATAATTATACAAATTCTTTTGGCCAGATGCAACAAGAAAATCCTTTCTTGTGTCGTTGTCGACGTGGATTTATAATTGAAAGAACATCCCAACATCCCAAAACTTGTGGTCCAAGTATTATGACGTCCTTTGTCAAAGGTAAATAATTAAACGCTTGCTTATTTGCGTAAATATATCAATAACTTGTTTGTTTAGAATACATTTCTTATAATTGTTTCATCACGTAATGTAGGGGACTAAAGACTATGGGTGTCGATACTTCATGTGGAAGAAAATATTTCAACAAAAGTACTTTGGTCGGCCTCTTCTTCAACGCAGTCTCAAATCTATAAACTAAAGATAAAACGATCAACACGCTATTGGCTCAAAACAATTTGTCAAGGCAAAAATAAAGACGCTGGAGGCGTCACCTGGAATTGGCAAGAATCCAGGTTGATCACGCACGTCACCGAGTGGAATACTCTATGAGAACATAGATGGCATTAATAATCTTCATGAGTAGATTTCGTTGTAATATTGAAAACATTTGTTGTTGTCTTGTTTAACGTTTTAACGCCTAATGCTTTATCATATTTTTAATTAAATGGAAACAATACACAAATAAATACTCTACATATAAAACACTACACAAATAAATACGCTTATATACATATAAAAACACTACACAAATTAAATATACCACACAAATAAATACACTATACATATAAAAACACTACACAAATTAAATATATCACACAAAATAAACTATACACAATATAAAAAAAAAAAAAAAAAAAAAAAAAAAAAAAGGACAAGACAAAGTACCGTATGGATTGGGGTACGGATTAGGGGCCAGGCCTATGAGGTGTTTGGGAACTAATTCATGGGGTGTTAGGGTAACTCATGCCATAAAAAGACAAATTTTGGACATATGTGGTGAAGTGATGACAAAGGAATCATAATTATTATGGTGTGGGTGCGTGCCCATAAGGTCAAGCAAATCATCATCGACCATATAGTCTTTGACTCTTTGTACATAGAAGTTAGGATCAAGTAATTTTCAACTCTTCTTTCTCCAAAACTAGCTAAACATTTCAATGCCTTTTTAATTAGGTATATGTTTACTTGGTCAAGTACAAATAAACTAGCTAAAACTAGGGTTTGTTTGGTATCTTACTATAAAAATGAGACTATAACTATAAATATGATTAAATGTGTTTATTTTGTGAATTTAGTAATGAAATAAGTATATATCATAGTCATAAATTTATTACATATTAATTTGGTGGCTATGAAATCAATTCTCGTAGGTTCCTCTTTTTTCCACTACAAAATTCAAATATCTATACATTTTTTCATTCCATATTTTATCAACCAAACATAAACAATCAGAATGATATTTTTCATATCCATCATTATTCTACCATATACCAAACCGATACCTATCATGATTCCTAAAGAATAAAATCAAACTACTTTATATTAGTGGATTCCTTTTCTTTTATTTATTTATTTATTTTTTGAAAAAATAACATTTTGGAAAGGTTTCATTGCATTATCTTTGTTATCCAAACAAAGTTTATCTAAAATTACAATTGCCATCTCAGGAGTACCCCGTATATCATGTACATACAGGTGCTAGAACAGGAGGAAACCAAAGGTTTTCGTGAGGTCTCGTGGATATTAATAGAATTTTTGATTAGTGTTAATTTTGGAAAAAAACATAGATTTTTCCTATATGCATTTTAAATGAACTCGATCTATCAAAATGTGTTTTTAGTGTTATTAAGTCAGTATACTTACAAAAAATTTATGCACCCGATCATATTTAGTCACGATTAAGTCCCTGTCTTTGTAATATAGACAAGTGGAATAACCCTATTAAAATGATCCATTTTTGATGCTTGGAGAGAGATCGACTTCCAATAAGGTGTAATCTCAATGTTTCAGGTATTGATTTTGACTCAAATAGATGCATGGTTTGTGACTTAGATCTTAAAGATACAAAACACATCTTCATCGAGGCCCCATTTGTGACTTAGCTATTAAAGATACAAAACACATCTTCATCGATTGCCCTATAGCTGCTGATTTACGAAATCCCATCAAAACTTAACGTGGAATGGATGATTAACCAAGAGACATTCAATCCCTATTAAGTTGGGGGACTCGATTTCTTTTCACAAATCGACTAAGATATGTTCTGACATGGCCATTTAAACCACAACTTGGGTTATTTGAAGATATCAAAAGCGTATTTGTTTTGACCACTAACCTCTACACATACTTGGCCAAGAAGTTATTGCATTCTTGGATTCTACATACGATTAGTAATTTTCAAATCTAGTTGAATTGAATGAATTAAGGATATGCTTTTAGCTTGTACAAATTTTATGTAATTTTTTTTAGCTCTTGCTAGCAAGTGTTTTAATAGAATATATAGACAAGTATCTTTGTATTATATATCCACAATTCAAGCGGTTTACATTAGTAGCTCACATAATTATTGGTAAAAGAATTCAACTTTGGTATTTATACAAAACTAGTGTTTTGTCTAATAAAGTTGACCTTTTGGTAATGCTTTACATATTTTCAAGTCTAGTCTTTTGTATTCCAAATTATCATACTTATGTCATGTTCCAACTGTTAATAATAAGTTAACTATTACCGTATAAGTTAACTATTACAGTACTTTGAATTTATCTAATACATAGTAATTTAATACTTTCTATATAAATTTAAGATTAAGAAATAAATGATTAATTTCAGTCGGTATTTTAAAGCACACGATGAAAAAACAATCATGTACACGGCCGCTATACGCCGATGTGTTCACACGAAATTTTGACCCTCCGCTCTAAAATGCCAAAATTGAATATTACGCATTAAAATAAAACGAATAAAATAAAGAACTAATAAACTTACCACGTGTTCCTTGCCCATATTTAAGTCATGAATTTATTTATTAATACTTTTGAAAACAAAAAATATATTTTGCTTTACTATACTGTATATATTATAAGTCACGGCTAGAGGTGCACAAAAACCGGTTTTTACCGGTTTTGGAAAACCGATTTTTTTTTTCAAAAATCAGTTTCGGTTTTTTTCGGTTTTTTTGGAATCGGTTTTTTCGGTTTTAAAAGTTCGGAATCGGTTTTTTTCGGTTTTAAATGTTTGGAATCGGTTTTTTACCGGTTCGGTTTTAAATGTTCGGATCCGTTTTTTATCGGTATTTTACCGGTTCGGTTTTTTTTCGGAATTTAAAACATTTAATACTAATATATTTCGAATACAATCATAACTTTTATTTAAAAAATACAATTATACAACTAAAACTATAAAATACTAATACATTTCAATACAATCATAACTTTTATTTAAACAATACAATTATAGAACTAAAATAAATAAATACTAATACATTTCGAGCTTGGCATGGCCATCACCCAAAACATATTAGTGTCTCAAGATATCGAGCTTTCGGCATTTCCATCACCCGCAGTATACTCAAGAAATTAAATCCTCCCAAACTTCTTCTACATCTAACTCTTCAACATCAAATGGTTCAAATTCACCTTCATCTAATTCGGTAGTCGGGTGATATCCCATTTCATCTTCTTCTTGTGCTATAGTTTCTTCAACTTCTTCAATCGAACCTTTCAACGATCTTTCATGTTGTACCATATCTACTCCGTCAATATAATCTTTCAAACATACACATACTTCCACGGATTCGGGCTTAGTTTTGTCCTTTTTCCGATATAATTATACCACTATGAGAAAAGGCCGATTCGGAAGCTACCGTCAAGCTTGGACCGCTAATAAGTCACGAGCCATAGCGGCTAAAATTGAAATTGATTTCCTTTCTTTCCACCAAGCCAAAATGTCAAAGTTTGCAAACTCATCGGGACTTAAAGTTGTTAAAAGTTTGTAGCCATATATTGTCCCAACTCGCTTGTTGGGGCCGATGATCGTTGACGCTTTGTAGCGTCTTCACGTAAAATATTATAAAGGTTTATGTTAATGTCCTTGTCATTCGAGACGAACCGGCCCGCATTGGGTCGAGAATTGGGTTTGGTTGTTGACCATATTTTGTTGCATAAATTTCAAACAATTTTTTAAAATAATCATTAAATTTAAAAACTTGAGATTCTATATAGTTGGGATCTTCACCGTCTAACCCAAAGGATAATTCTAAATTTTCCATTATTCTTCTTATTAAAAGTTCTACGCCTCCAACATTTAAACATGGATTAAGTGAGGCGGAACAAGTATAAACCAAAGGTAAACTAGCAAAATATTTTATAAATCTCTTTTTTATAACTTTAACCATTTTTCTAAACATTTGAGTAGGTGAGTCTTTTAATTCGTCTAATTTTTCCGTCATAGCATAAATTTGATTTAAAACTAATGGGCTAGTTGGGTAATAAACACCGATACTATAGTTGTTGCCTCTTTAAAACTTGTAAAAAATAGTTAAAGCATTTAGTCGATCCCAATCTTGGTCATCTATCGAAGTGGAATGGTTTTTCAACAAGTAATTCATTAAAAGCATGTAAAGTATTACGTTGTCGTAATATATTTTCAAACATAATGCAAGTAGAATTCCACCTAGTAGGTGTATCAAAGGTCGGTCCTAGGGTGGTTCACCACATTGTTTACGAAAACGTTTATAGTTCATTTGTTGTTCGATTATCGAGCGATATATATTTATTAACATACCCCTAAATCTCAAACGTAAACTCTCACATATTTTTAATGCCGCTTGAACTCGATATATTTATAACATGAGCAACACAACGGAATGAAAAAAGCACCATCTAAAATGGGTTTTATACGTAATTTTAACAATTCCATAGCTCTAGTATCATTAGATGCATTATCTAGTGAAATCGTAAAACTTTATCATCTAAATTATATTCAATTAAAGTGTCATGTAAAATTTTTCTTAAATTAGATCCCGTATGAGGATTACCAAATAGTTTAAAAGCAATTGTCCGTTTCATTAATAACCAAGATTCGGATTAAACCAATGAGCCGTAATTCACGAGATAAGAATTTTAGAACCATGTGGTGCGGTCCAAACATCCGTAGTTATAGAAACACCATATTTATAATCACGAAAACCATCAATAATATCTTTTTAGCCGTTTCCCATAATTTAAAAACATCACTTCTAAGTTTAGTACGACTTACTGCTTATACCATGAGTGTAGCCTATTTTTGATGATGGCCGTAAGCTTGGCGTTGTCGAAGAGGTTGAATGGATAAGTATGTTGAATGACCCACCCCGCAAAATCTCTTTGAAGCGCCATTATCATATACACAAATTTGACCATCCTCACCAATAGTATCGTCGGTATTTTGAGGTACCGCGGTACATTTGGTTATATGACCCTTAGTGTAGTGTTAGCCCCAAGCATAAAAGTTCAAACATTTTTGCAACGCGCTTTTCCGTCCCATCCTTCATAATACACAAATCCATATGAGACCAAACATGGACTTTTCATGTAGTTTTTAACAACCGCAACATCATCTTGTGTGTAATGTTTTCATGACCGGAAGACCCAACGGAGGATTAGTGGAAGCTTGTTGTGATTGTGAGTTTTCCATTATAAAGAAATTAGAGAGATTAAAGAGAGATTTGATGTGTTTTAAGCCTCAACCCAATACACATATTTATACTACAAGTTCTAGCTTCAAAATACTCAAAAATTCAAAAAAAAACAAAAAAAAAACGGTAACCCTTCCATTTCCAATGGCTACTGATGTGGAGTCCAGCGCATGGGTTTGAAAACCGGTGAAAACCGGTTTTGAAATCCAACGGTCTTATTTTGACCGGTTTTCACGGGTATTGAAATCCAACGTCTCTATTTGACTTGCGCTGACCGGTTTTTAAACCGGTTTAACCGGTATGTTAATACAAATAAGCCGTAATAACGTTTATTTATATTTTACGATCTTCTATTGTTTTGTCGATAACAAAAGTAAAATCATATTAACGAAACAAATAAAATACGTAAATGGTTTGAACTAATAGTTTTATAACACACTTACGTTTTCATATAAAACACTATAACAAGATTAAGTGATTTTATATTTTAGATACACATGTACAACAACTAGTGTTTACATATTGGGTTAATACATACTTATATTAAGTACACTAAAATGGGTAAAACAAGTATATACTAAAATAGGTAAAAGCAAGTATATACTAAATAGATAAAACTAGCAAATGGTTTTGACCCATAACCCATGGTTTTGTATATACCACTTACACAAGTTCAATGTATTCCTAAGGTACATTGTATCTAGATTGAAAACCATGGATCAACCCATAACCCATGACCCATGACCCATAACCCAAAATACCCATGGGCAAAGAGGAGCGGACCACGGATCCCTAGCTTTGTGCTAGCCGGATCCCAGTGGAAGGATCCGTGGGATCCGGGTAAATGAGAGTTTTCCTCTATAAATAGTGAGCCATTTCTTCATTAATTCTAAACCCTCTCCAACATACTTTCTCCCCGAAGTTAAATCTCACTCAACCATAGATCCAAGAGATCTATGTTTGTAGTTTTGTTTTGTGTGATCTTGTAGGTTCCTCTTAGGGGAAGATCACCACCTTTGAAGTCGAGCAAGCTCAAGTCCATGAGTTGCCAAGCTTCCTCATCATCAAGGCTATTGAAGTCCTCTTGTTGATGATCCCTTTCTTTTCAAAGAAGCATAGTGTTAAAGACATTAGTGAAAGATGTCTCAAGTGTCAAGACGAAGATAATAGTGAAAGGTATCTATCGTCTATGGGATAAGCACTTGTGGTAGGTGCTTAGAAGTCAAGACAAGAAGCATTAGTGAAAGGTGCTTAGAAGTGAAGACACAAGACATTAGTGAAAGGTGTCTTGTAGATCCGATCAAAGACATTAGTGAAAGGTGTCTTGTAGATCTAATCAAAGGCATTAGTGAAAGATGCCTTAGATGTACATTCGATATGGTGTGTTTCGATGTACTAGATAGACTAGCATTAGATCCAAGGATATTGATGTCCTTGATGATGTTGTAAAGGAGTAGATCTCCTTTGGGATTAGTCGTTGGTGTAGTGTGGTAGTAGTTCCTCCATTGCAATGGAACTAGGTGCTTAGCCTAGTACCTAATAAAGGGTAGGCGAAGTTGTGAAGGTGTAGTTCACCTAAGGTGTGAAAGAACTCGGTGGTTAGCCTAGCACCGTATAAAGGGTAGGCGACGTTGTGTTAGGTGTGGTTCGCCTTGGTGTGAAAGAACTCGGTATTTAGCTTTGTACCGAAAAAGATTAAGCGGCGTTGTGAAGGCTTCTCCGCCATAAGGAGATTGGTGTAGTGATTACAAACTCTCGAGTAGGTGACTCGGGGGTGGAGTAGGGCAAGGAAGGTTTCCTTGTAGCCGAACCACTATAAATACTCGCGTTGTGGTTTTGTGCTTATTACTCTTATCTTTTCATTACATATCTTTATATGCTTGTTTATCAACATCCAACACACACAACCAAATAGATTGACATAAGTCGATCTAAATAGTTTAAAAGGAAGTTTTAATTGGTAAAACTATTCAACCCCCTTCTAGTTTTCCACAATTGGCATCGAGCTTAGTTACCAAGTTTCTTGAAGTATATTGTACTTTAAAACTTGATACGATCCATAGTTAATTGAAAACTACAAAGAAGGTTTTCATAAAACAAACACCATGTTTTCAAGAACTATATGTTTGGATGTTGAGTTGATAACAACATTTTTTATATATATATTTTTAATTGCACTAATCTTCCTTGTGATATTGATTAGTCAAAGCTCATACTCACCAAGCTTTAGGGTTGCTTGGTAACAAGAATACCTTCCTTAAGAAGGTATCTTAGACGCAAAAGAGCGGGAATCGTCTAAGTGACATTTGTCATTTGTAAAGACATTCCTAAGTGCATTCGAGGTATGACTTTCTACTTATATCTAAATGATACTTGTTTAGTATATAAGTGTTATTTGCTAGGCTTTTATTTTAGTAGATTTTTGTGTTTACACATGTTTTACATATAGCTTCGTTAGGAAGCTTGTTTTTCACATACGTGTTATTTTTCTCGTCTATAGTCATAGCATGTAGAGCTTATGCTTTATTTCTTCTAATAAAACAAAAAACACGAATTTCAAAAATTCCTCCTTCCCTATTAATAAACCCACTCGACGCACACTTTTTTTCAACCCTCAACTTTTCAAATTTTCCAATTTCAAAAATTTTCTCTCATTCAAAAACTTCATCTTCTTCTTCATTCCATCTCTTCCTAAACCAAGAAGATCCGTCATCAACATGGTTTACATCGCACTCGTGCTCATCGCCCTAACACTCATCGCACTTGTGTTCCCTATGATGAAGTTCACATACGGAGACATTTACTTTGTGTTGTTAATCTATATTGGGGTCATTTACCCAATCCTTTGTATCATCCTTAGCATTGAAATGCAATATTATTAATTATCTATTTTATCTAGGATGTTTGTGTTATTATGTGTGTTCATTTCTTTTGATCTATATGTGTTATATTCTTTCGTGATACATTAGATGTCATGTATGCATGCTAAAAGAAAATGTAGGATAAAACATACTTCATGGTACAATAACCGTAAAACCTATGTTTTTATTAAAAGCGGTTCATTACTACAGATCCACGGATCCCGGAAGTTACACTAGCCGGATCCCTTTTGAAAAGGAACCGTGGGATCCGTCCTACTGGAAAACAGTTTTTCATGCAAGATTAAAAAAATCACTATCTTCCAAAATAATAATCCACTAGAGCTTCAAAACCATGGGTTAGCTAAATACTAATTGTTAATAGAATATCTAGTAAAACGTTAGATTATTATAGGTTGACCATAAACGTCTTCCCTTATTAACCCATCACTTCTATAGGTTCAACTATGACGCATGAATACGAGTTTGATTTTTCACTCACTAGCGTCTACACCCCGAACATTTCCCTTGAGCCCAACACACCTGACAATCATGTTCGTGGGTTCAATAATCTCGAAAACCGTCACTTCCATGAAGGACGTATTGTAGACACCTCTCTACAATTCGAAGAAGGTATCAATACCTCCTTCCGAGCCATAGGACTAGAATGTCTTCTTGAAATTAACGAGAAGATATGTCCAAGGTTCATAATGGAATTCTTCCGTCAAGTGGAACTCGTTCATAACGAGGATCGCTCTTATCTCTTTGGTTTTATATCAAAACCAAAATTCACTTTAAGCCTTGGGCATTTTGCTCACATCCTCCGAATTCCAAACCATGGACAATGTGCCTTCACCAAGATTGGTCTCTTGACTCTCTTCAATTTTCGTGAAGAAAATAGCCCATATTGTTCACACATACCCTCCGGAAGAATTAACACGCATGATATGCAAACCTCGACCATATTACTCCAATCCAAACATTATCCATACACGGGATATCCGAGAAGAGTATAAGCTGCTTTATTCTACGTGAAAATGTTTGGAGTCTTAGGGAAATCGAGATATTCTTCCCCTTGTTGTGCTCACATGTTGTCTTCGTTTGCTAACACAACAACCATACAATCTCGCCTACTTCTTACGCAAGGCGAATTGCAAATCTTCAAGGCTCCAAGAATAAACTCATTCCTTATGGAATGTTCTTGGCACGCCTCTATCACAATGTTATGCACTTCCATCCTCAATTTCAAAGTCCGTTATGCGTGCTTGTGAACAAGATGATGGAAACGCTAAACATATCTCTCATGAAGACGTTCTTCATTCATGATTCCACCAATACCCATCAATCACATAATGATCCTCCTAGTGAAGACACTCAAGGAACCTAGAATAGTCAATAGGATCTATTCTACTCCTTAGTTATCAATGTAATCCTATCTCTTTCATGAAATAAAACATCTTACATTTGATATCCTAGTTTTAGAACTCCTTTAAACAAAACTTGGAATATAATGCATTTGTCATGATCATTGCATACCTTTAGTAAAGGTTCTATCTAGCGATAGAGCGGATCCCAAATGTTGTACTAAATGGATCCCTACATCTAGGGAACCGTGGATCCAAGAAATGAAAATGCAATTGCAAGCATTATATGTCAAACACATCACTTAGAACACCTCACACTAAGCTAAACATAGTGTCTTAAGATTGATCAAGACTTTATCAAGATAGGTTGACCTTTCCTACTCTTTCCAACTCACATAGATCACATTCTAAGGCTTTGTTAGATCTATCATTTCAAATCCATCACTCTTCCGCTCTCAAAACTCACACTTCATTTTTACTTGATTCCTCACAACTAGGTTAGAAATCCTTCGATTATGACATTATTGATCATTAATCAAACTCACCTCAAAATTGATCAAAGTTGATCAAATCCTAGTTTTTCCCATCTCAAAACCATTAGGATATTTTCTAAAACACAATCCTAAGACACAACCTGATCTCTAGGATCATTTAGTTTTATTCAACTTCAATTGACATCTTTAATGTCATCCTTGGCCATCCATTGGTATTTTTTTTAGTTCCAAATCCTTCCATAAATAACAATCATTAGCTACACCACTCATTGCCTTCAAAAACTTAAGCACCCATTCATTTAAAACACTTGGGAGAACTGAAACACTCAAGGTGATGTAGGTCTAGGATCTTAGAAACATCATTTCCACTCTTTCTTAAAGCTGCGAGCGCGGATCCCTAGAACTAGCCTAGACGGATCCTCCGAGAAGGGAACCGTGGGATCCGGATGACGATCTATGACAAATCTTGGTAAAACAATCATTTCAACTCATCTTCCTAACTCAAACACTCCATCTCATCTTAAATGAGTTCCTAGAACAGACAACCTCTGTAGTTGACTCTTGTGCATGCTAATCATCACATTCCAATGAACCTTAGTGGCTTAAGGCTTAAATGCACTTTCCAAATCTCTTGGTTTATAAACCACCTTGTTAGGATCTCCATAGTCATCACTCACATCCTAACTTTCAGCCTTTGCAATCTCTTCAAATCATCTCATCATGAGAAAACCCCAAGTAACAACCTATCCACCAAAGAACCACCCATCAAAAGGGCTCGTGTTGTACACGAAATCTCTTCAACCGAATCATCTCCGGTCAAACCAATCAAACCTATTCCTAGAAGGTTAGTACCCACAAAATTACCCATGCCAAACACCACCATACCTCCTAGGCCAAACAATATCATCTCCACTAAACCATCTCCATTGGTTCCTAGAGCTATCTCTTTACATCCCCACAATCATCACCTCACCTCTACAATTTAGAGGACTTACCACCTAGGCCGTCTCATCCGCTTCACGACAACATTCTCCTCATTAGGAGGAACAATGATTCAAAATCAAGGTGTTGAGTCAACACTTGCTCCGGCTTCCTTTTCGCGTTTCCATCATATAATCCTATTTGGATTATAAGAAATCACCAAAGTCAACCTCCGACCTTATGGAAGTTGACACATCTTTACCACCATCATCATTCTTGATCGAACCATTCCTAAATGGACCTCCACCAATCCTCCATCATTCGAGGCTCCTCAACCCACTTCAATTGATCCTTTGAATATAGCCACTTCATTTCATCCACCACCACTACCTAGCCATGACAAAGATTGCTATCATTGTCAACATGTTGAAAGTTTGATACATGAAGTACGAGAAGACCAACGTTTCATGTTCTATCATCTCCTCGAACGTTTCGACGAGATTAAACCTAAACATAACTTGAGCTAGAGGATTATAGTGGTGTCTAAGCTTCAGCGTTAGTTGGTCTAAGAAATTCCTAGTTATGTATTGTCTATTTTCTTATTTTTGAGTCATGTATATCATAACTCTTGTTTTATTAAATGGAATTACATGCTACTTGTTATTTCGTTAAGCATATGATTACTTTGTATTCATATCTCATTTGTGTGATAACATTACTTGTTATATCACCTTTGCTGATTTTAGTCATCAGCCAGACGGATCCCTACTAGAAGGGAACCGTGAAGTCAGAATGTTTTTCTTCATCACATTTGCAGGAATTGTGAATTATACTTGCTTTCTAACCTTTGTTTTGTAGTATTTCAATTCACACATGAAGACCTTGACATCCTAAAGCTAGGGGGAGCTTTATGTCAAAGCAATACTTTGCAAATTACTTGCAATACTAGATTTACTTTTCATAACTTCCCATTGCAAAGTTGCAATCATCTAGGGGGAGCAAACCTAGTTGCAAATGATCTAGATTAGAATTACTTTCTTGACGCCTTTACATAGGGATGGACTCGTCAAGGGGGAGTAAGATGAGATCTATTCCGTTACTTACTCTTTATTTTCTCTTTCACATGTTTTCTTTAAAAACAATGTGTTGCTTTTCTTCAAACACTTTTGTTTCGACAAAAGGGGAGAAGAAAGTAAAAACTACAATTCAAACGTTCACAATTTTAGCTTTTCCTTAAAATAATTTTATGTTTTGTCATCAACAAAAGGGAGATTGTTAATACAAATAAGCAGTAAAAGCGTTTATTTATATTTTACGATCTTCTATTGTTTTGTCGATAACAAAAGTAAAATCATATTAACGAAACAAATAAAATACGTAAATGGTTTGAACTAATAGTTTTATAACACACTTACATTTTCATATAAAACACTATAACAAGATTAAGTGATTTTATATTTTAGATACACATGTACAACAACTAGTGTTTACATATTGGGTTAATACATACTTATATTAAGTACACTAAAATGGGTAAAACAAGTATATACTAAAATGGGTAAAAGCAAGTATATACTAAATAGATAAAAACTAGCAAATGGTTTTGACCCATAACCCATGGTTTTGTATATACCACTTACACAAGTTCAATGTATTCCTAAGGTACATTGTATCTAGATTGAAAACCATGGATCAACCCATAACCCATGACCCATGACCCATAACACAAAATACCCATGGGCAAAGAGGAGCGGACCACGATCCCTAGCTTTGTGCTAGCGGATCCCAGTGGAAGGGATCCGTGGGATCCGGTAAATGAGAGTTTTTCCTCTATAAATAGTGAGCCATTTCTTCATTAATTCTAAACCCTCCAACATACTTTCTCCCAGAGTTAAATTCACTAACCATAGATCCAAGAGATCTATGTTTGTAGTTTTGTTTTTGTGTGATCTTGTAGGTTCCTCTTAAAGGGAAGATCACCACCTTTGAAGTCGAGCAAGCTCAAGTCCATGAGTTGCCAAGCTTCCTCATCATCAAAGCTATTGAAGTCCTCTTGTTGATGATCCCTTTCTTTCTTCAAAGAAGCATAGTGTTAAAGACATTAGTGAAAGATGTCTCAAGTGTCAAGACGAAGATAATAGTGAAAGGTATCTATCGTCTATAGGATAAGCACTTGTGGTAGGTGCTTAGAAGTCAAGACAAGAAGCATTAGTGAAAGGTGCTTAGAAGTGAAGACACAAGACATTAGTGAAAGGTGTCTTGTAGATCTGATCAAAGACATTAGTGAAAGGTGTCTTGTAGATCTAATCAAAGGCATTAGTGAAAGATGCCTTAGATGTACATTCGATATGGTGTGTTTCGATGTACTAGATAGACTAGCATTAGATCCAAGGATATTGATGTCCTTGATGATGTTGTAAGGGAGTAGATCTCCTTTGGGATTAGTCGTTGGTGTAGTGTGGTAGTAGTTCCTCCATTGCAATGGAACTAGGTGCTTAGCCTAGTACCTAATAAAGGGTAGGCGACGTTGTGAAGGTGTAGTTCACCTAAGGTGTGAAAGAACTCGGTGGTTAGCCTAGCACCGTATAAAGGGTAGGCGACGTTGTGTTAGGTGTGGTTCGCCTTGGTGTGAAAGAACTCGGTATTTAGCTTTGTACCGAAAAAGATTAAGCGACGTTGTGAAGGCTTCTCCGCCATAAGGAGATTGGTGTAGTGATTACAAACTCTCGAGTAGGTGACTCGGGGAGTGGAGTAGGGCAAGGAAGGTGTCCTTGTAGCCGAACCACTATAAATACTCGCGTTGTGGTTTTGTGCTTCTTACTCTTATCTTTTCATTACATATCTTTATATGCTTGTTTATCAACATCCAACACACACAACCAAATAGATTGACATAAGTCGATCTAAATAGTTTAAAATGAAGTTTTAATTGGTAAAACTATTCAACCCCCCCTTCTAGTTTTCCACACGGTATTTACTAGTTTTCGAAAAAAAAAAAAAAAAAAAAAAAAACCGGTTTTAATCGGGTTTTTAGAAAAACAGGTTTAACCCGGGTTTAGAACCGGTAAAAAACCAGTCATATGAAAAAACTGAAAACTAGTGAAACCGGTTCAGTTTTAGAAAACCGGTTTCGGTTTAGTAAAAACCGGTTCCGGTTTTATGGTTCGGTTTAGTAAAAACCGGTTCCGGTTTTATGGTTCGGTTTTTTTTAAAAACCGGTTTATGCGTGCACCTCTAGTCACGGCACCTACATGCTGAATTGCTGATTATACGTGTATGTTTTGAATGTTTTATATTATGATTTTATTATGTATATTTTTTTTTTGATTCTCGCTAATTAATTTTTAAATCAATCAATCAAATTATTAGGTATATTTGTAGGCATGATTTGTAAGCACAACAATATTTTTTTTTAAGTTTTATATTGAAACTAGTTTATGTGCCCGTGTACGGGATACATAATTGATTAAAATAAATTTGATAGAAGACCGGCTGGAAAGGGTTTTGAAAAAGTATGTTTTAAGTTATTATATGAACATGGTTATAATTATGAAACTTGGGAAAGTAGTATTAACTATTAAGTTTTAGGGAAAAATGATTTTATTAGTTTTATACTTTGTCATTTTTTCTACTTTAGGTATTATATTTATTTGTGATATGTATGAGTTAGTGTTCTTATAAGCATTTATCGTTTTAAGTACTATACTTAGTTTATTTGTGAAAATCTCAGTGTCGAACCTAGATCAACAAACATCCACATATTTGTTTTTATATGTTAGTTAATTCATTGTAAAACATACTATAGTATTGTAATCAGAAGTGCTGCAAAGAAATTGAGCTTTAGGTGAGTTACTTGAGCTCATTCTAGCGGAACTGTAATGAGTTCGATTTGAAAGATATGAAGAAGCTTGAGGTTCAAGGGCTTGACTCGAGCGCACATATAATATAAATATACGTGTATTTTGGAGTCTACAGATAATGGTATCAACTTTACTATATTTCAAATCAATACTTAGTTTAAAAATCAAGTCAACACAAACATTGGATGTTTTCAAAGTGAACTTCGCACCACGAGCTACTTGAAATGAGCTCAAGTTTGTATCAATAAAGTTTATCAAGCTAGAGCTCGACTTGTAGTCCTAGTAATTTATAAATAATGATTAGTGTCGACTTCAATATGGGTTTATTGTCGAAATAGGTTTGGAGATTCAAAACAGAGAAAATTCTCTTTGGGGTCAGGTAATTGATACTTTACACATATCTAGTGGTAGTATTGGGTCTCGCTCAAGTTCATCAAGCTGTAAAAGTACTTGGATGATCATTGCAAGTATTTGACACGACATTCATAAATTAAATACCCCTTTTTATGCATCATTTACCCCGTAAGATTGGCAATGGGAACTCAATCAAAACCTAGACGGATAACTTGATTGATCAATTTTCGCTAGAAGATAAATTTCCTCATTTTTTCTCACTCGAGACAGATAAAGATTGCATCTTAGACCAACGCCTTAGGATGGTTGGAAATACATATTTTGAAGGCTCTTGGGCTTGGAGAAGGCAAGTACAGGATGGTAAGGAAGCTTTAGAGATTCAAAACCTCATTGACCTAATAAGCGTCGTTTCGTGATTTTCCGTAACGCTAGACAATAACAGCAAAGAAGCACTATTACACTTGTAAACTAAAAATAAATTACATATAAACTTGAATCATATGACTCAGATATGTTTAATATCATACGTATTTATATGCAAAACTAATAAAAATGTGGCCTCGTTTAAGTGAAGGCTCTGTGCGACCATGGAGGGAAACGAGACCAAATATGGCCGAGTGTACAAAATTTTTGGAACCGTAATAAAGAAACCCATTTCGATGGATCGGGTGCATTTAAGATGCATTTAGAAAAATTGATATTTTTTTCAAAAATTAACACTTTATCAAAAAAAAATCATAAAGGTCCCGGATACTTGCGAAAACCTCCTGACTCCATCTCTGTGTGTGACAACACTTATTGCACACTCTTTCAAGATCTCTCTGAACTAATTAAAGTGGTTACGCTTATTGAATGAGAAGAGTGGAGATGGTGAATAAACAATTCAGTGTTAAATTTGGTCGGGAATTAGTGGACTACGTCACTCTTCCTTCATAAGACAGAGAGACATATTGGAATTATTTTGTGCTTAAAATAGTCAATATCCTCATATGGAGAGCAAGTAAAAATCGGTTGCAAAACAAGGGTTAGCCTTGATGCACTGAACATTGATTTTACTCATTATCATGCCAATTATGTGAATCATATTGTGAATACTTAGACCATGTTTTAGTCTCTTATCAAGTATTGTGAATATAGATTTGTTAAATGCTTCTAATGTATCGGAACTATAGTTTTTTCTAATGTCTTGATAAAAAAAAAGCAATTTATTTATAATATATATGTAGTTGTCGTCGTTCAAAGAAAAATTATTTTCTAATTGTTGCCTTTGTTGCAAGCACAGAGTTTGTTTAATATGAAAAATAAAAGAATTAAAGCTACAAGGTGGTTAAAAAATATAGATCCGTCATTTCAAATATAAAACCATACAAAATATTTCTTTGTATTAAATATATTATTTCGATCCAAAAGTATGCTCTACTTTGACCTATTTTATTATTTAAAAAGCTCCACTTCAGTTGTCCTTTCGTGGTACGTTCCCGTGCACAAGCCCCTTATATGAACCCTCCATTCTTCCTTTCATCTATCACACACACCAACTTTCAAGCTCTCTTCCTAGCTCACACACAAGAAAGAGCTTAAAACAAGTAAAAAACTCTATATATATTCGACAGATCATCAAATATTTTGAGTGTAAAAATGGTTAGAGCTCCATGTTGTGAAAGGATGGGGTTAAAGAAAGGCCCGTGGACACGAGAAGAAGATCATATCCTCATCAACTACATTAATATGTATGGTCATGGCAATTGGCGCGCTCTTCCGAAATTAGCAGGTTCGTTTCCATTTCGGGTTACTTTTGTTCTTCCTTTTCGTCACAAATTTATCGTTAGATATTCGTATTCCGTGTGTTAATCGCGGTTTTGATGTTATATTTGCAGGATTACTAAGATGTGGAAAAAGTTGTAGGCTTAGATGGACAAATTATCTTAGACCGGATATTAAAAGGGGTAACTTTAGTACAGAAGAAGAGGAAACAATCATACAATTGCATGCAGCCTTAGGAAACAGGTTTGTTATATATCTTACATAAATATGATTCATATTCATTACTAAACCATACGAATTTTGTGAACTAATTATGAACTTTAATTTTATAAATTGTAGATGGTCTGCCATTGCAGCACGACTACCAGGACGTACAGATAACGAAATAAAAAATGTTTGGCACACTCACTTAAAGAAGAGAGTGAACGAGGCCGAAAACAAATGTCACGTATCAAATTTTCAGCAACAAACACACAATTTAAAAGAAGAGGACCCTGAGTCGTCACCATCATCCTCATCAAAGCCTTTCAGTGGTCGTGATCAAATGAATTGTAGTCAGCTCAATTCTCCTCAGCATTCTTATAGTGAAATATCGTCGGTTATCACAAATGATAACGGTGACATCAACGTTATGGGAAATTCACAAGAAACGGATGAAGATTTCTGGACAGAAATTTTCTCTAGTGAAATCTCGAGCCAATTTACGACGGTTGAAGAAGGATATAAGTACAAGTCGAGCATGAATGATGACATGCAATTTTGGTTCAATGTATTTACCAGAGGGGATGAGTTATTAGAAATGTAAACTGTGACTGAAATGCCGATCATAGTCATCAGCTATTTATTAAAAATAAAGAAATCACTGGCTTTCTAGCAAGACGCTAGAAGGCAAGGAAATCTCTGTCGAGTACCTTTTATCTGCAAAAACCATATCGTTTCTTGCATTCCACATCAACCAAGATGAAGAGAATATGACTGATTCCAAACATGAGGGTTGCAAGGCTTGAAACACCTTCTTCTTTTCCAAACTAAGGCTGTTGACGATCAATAATCTCTAAAAGGACGAACCCGTCTTGAATTGAAAACCTCACAACCAAAATATATTTTCTCAAACTTGAGATACCCGATCACATTTGGCTAGAATACGGTCAGCCGATCATAGTATTGATATTTTACGACAAACAAATCATCGATGTTGTAACAACTACAAAAATAACGTATTGTATTTCGTAGATATGAAAGTAAAATGGTTTTGCCAAAAATTATATTCTTGTAAAATAGAGTATATGTATTAATTTTTTACTAATCACGTGAAAACGATAATATATTTAAATGTACATGGAAAAGTTACATACGATACGAGATCTAAAAAGTTGCTGCAAAGGCATATTCAAAGAGGTTTCGCTTCTCTTTTCTTATTGTTTTAGTATCATATTTTGACTTGATACAACTCACTCTCATAGAGTGAAGAACGTGACAAATTTGACTTTTAGTTTTAGGCATCGAAGTCAAAGTTGGTGGACTGAAAAATAGAAAGACAAAATTCTTTGGTTCAAAATAAGTGAAATATTTTAGTGGAAGAAAAACTTTTTTAAGAGATAGGAATTTGCATACCAATTGGCTTCTTCATTTTATTAAACAAGAATCATGTTTGTCTACTTTCAAGTTATTTCCTTGTGTACATACGTACATGCAATTAATCAAGCATATATACATACTTGCAATTTAAGAAGTATTCAAATTTAAAAAGCTTTGTTATGCAAAACATATGAACATCATGTACATAATCAAGTTGTCTCGGCAACTTTCAAACCTTAAACTAAAAAACAAGCATTACAAGCATTTCTTATCGCTACAATCTTCGAGCCGACATCTCCTGATCAAGGAGATCGGCTCGAAACCTAGAAATAAACTCCTCCGCCCTCTCATTAATCCCATCCATCTGCGGCGACCCCATAACCAAGGACTCCCACATATCATCGGCCACGCATCCACCAACTTTACCACTCGTACTCGCAACCACTGTTTCCCTTATTCTCTCCACAGCGGGCATCTCCACCTTATTTGTGTCCAAAAACAACTGATCAACATAAACTGGCTTGTTTTTCTTTCTAGGATATATATGAGCTTCTTTTCTTTTCCTTTTAAATCGAGATTGGAACGACAACGAGAGCCACTTGCTACTTCCACCTTTGGTGATGGTGTTAGTGGGATGTTTCTTGATTTTCCTACGTGGAGTTTTGGTTTTCGATCTTTGGAGCTTGTTCAACCCTAGCTTGGTGGTGAATAATCTTAAAACCTTCTTAGCAGCTATAAGCCTCTTGAAATTCTTCAAGTACGCCATTGTAATGTAGAAGCTAGATGCACTTGTGATATTGGTTTTATAGAGTTGCATGGTTTGGTCAGTTGTTAAATTGGGGTACTATAACTTAGTTTTTAAGCTAAGAAACTTTATGTTATTCGTTTTATGTGGATGGTGTTTGCCAACTAGAGATTCTGATCTACTTTTGAGGTTCCACTTGCGGGCAAGATTCGATTGTATATTGAGGTAGCTTAAACATTAAGTTGTAGGCATCTCATCCCCACTTTTGTAACATGCTCGTGACTTTTCACTCATCTAGATGAAAATGATATATCGATATTACTGATAACGAATTCAATAACTAAGGCAACTAAAGCTAGTATATTATGGAAACGGGTCTATTTGGTCGAATGTTTGCAAGGCTTTTTGTCAATCTAATTAATTGTATTACATGTCGCTAACGTATCTAAAGTTGTCTTTTGGTTCTTTTTTTATATAAAATTCAGCCTTTAGCAAAAAAACTATATATCAGAACTATAAATGTCTCAATAGGTCAAGCTCAATCATATTGTTACTGGTATGCAAACTGTATGCTCAATGTAATCTTAAAATCCAGGATTATTGTATGCGTACTATAAAGTCATAGTACAAATGTATGTTACTCCCTACATCATATAATCATAGTCGTCTTGTCAATCGGTGAAATTTTTGAGGACCCTGTACAAAATTATATAATAAGGAATTTTGTTATGTAATATTTTATATAAAGTGTTACTGTTTATAAGATATAATGCAATTAGTTATCTAACCGTTCTAACATATTACTTATTTAAGATATTTTTTCATCTAAATACTTTTTTCTTCGTGAAAAATATGTCTACAAATGCATATAATTATTAACGGGACAAATTTTAGGACCCTAAAAATTTTGGAGACCTGAGCGGTCGCTTACATTGCACACCTTCAAAGACGGTCCTGCATATAATAAGTGTCTATACTTAGGGGTGGACCTAGTATGGCAGCGGGTATAGCACGAGCTACACCCGATTTTGAACGATAAAATGTAATAAAAACGATTTTAACCTTTTCAGAGTGCTATTAGTTGCATCTCTTGTGCTGCTAATATTTTGGTAAAGACCCGGCCATTGTAACTGTCATATTTTAGTTTTTATACATTGAATCATTTCAAACATTTAATACATTTTATGTTAAAAAAAGAAGAAGAACAAGTTGATATTATATGAATGAAAAATTGAATAGGCTTTTTGTTAACAAGCTTGAATTTGTTTTGCATGTGTTACACTCATTTAAAATTCTAGATCCGCCACTCAGGGCTGGTTCTGAGTTTTTTGCTGCCCTGGGCGAGCCGACAAAAAAATGCCCCATTCGTAGCAAATAATACACTATCTTTTCTGGTTTTGTAACCTAGTCGAGTTACGTAGCTAATTCTCACGCCCGTTTTTATTTAATAAATAAAATGTTGCTTTACGAGGGAATTTTCAAAATAGATTGCGTTTCTGGAAGCAATAGTCAACATTTACTAAAAATATCATTTGATCATAAAAAAAAATGTCATAACTGAAAGTGTTCACAGAAAAAAAAAAACCTATAAATGAAACATGTCTTATAAATCCTAGCCCTATTAAACAATAATATAACCAACATATCCTCTAAAATATTACTCATAATATGTAATAAAATTATACGAATGAATTTCTCTAACTACATGTTGGCGTATATGTCCGGAAGACATGCAGTCCGGCATCATCGCTGACCGGACGGCATTGTCTAAACCGTCCGGACGACAAATGACAGTATCCAGTTTTTAAGGGATTCTTACCACGTGGCCTATCAACTAGGGTGGCTATAGGCTTGCAAACAGGTAATATAGGTCTGCACGAACAGTATATCCACAGTAACGAAGGTACATAGTTGGGGTAGTATAAATACCCCAACACATTTAATGATTCCACAGACATAAATACACACACTTACATTAACCACTGCATTTATTACCATCTTTACCCTCCAGCTTACTTTCACGCCGGAGCTTGGTCCTGGACATCATCCAGGGCGAGGCTAACGCGTGTTGCTTATTGTGCAGGAAGGAAGACTTATTCCCTCCGGCATCGTTGATTAAAGCAGAGCCCTCCAGCCTAACCGGATAGCGGGAATTTGCTTCAACAAATTGGCGCCATCCGTGGGACCCGTTATTCATTCTACCAGAGAATTGGATGACAGGTTCGCAACCACCACCCCCGCCGGAACCCAACTCCCCTCCGGAAAACATAGGCGGGAGTGGAGTCTTCAATAGGCAAACCTCCGGAATACCGGAACAACTACAAGCCCAGATGGCGTCTTTAGAGACCCTCCTCAGAAAGTACAATGCAACCGGGCCCGGAGTCATCAAGCCTATCCGGCTCTCTTTCGAAGAAGAAGATGAGCAAGTGGAAGGTGCTGAACCAAACCTAAAGGATGATCTCAGCAAACCCCATAAAGAAATTGCTCGATCACCCTTTACACGAAGAATAGTAGAGTTTGCTGGCCCGAAGCACATCATGCCCACCAATCTAAAACTATACGATGGTTCGGCTGACCCGGACGATCATGTCAACCGCTTCGTGGGAGCAAATCAAGGAGAATGGCCATGCCGGTGTGGTGCCGAATGTTTCAAAGCAGACTATGGACCAGGCGGCAGAGGTCGGTTCAAGAATTTGGGCCGGGTAGCATTGACAATTGGGACGAACTCAGGGAGCAATTTACCGTCAGGTTTGCTCTGCGACAAAAAAACCTTAAAGATCCTACAGAAATCACCCGGATTGTCAGACTGGCCAACAAAACACTACCGGTATTCAAGGAGCGGTGGACCGACGAGGCCGTCGGATACTGTGGGTCCCCGAGCTCATGAAGATATCTGCTCATGAATGCTCATCGGTGCCTGATTTGGCTAAGAAGTTCTCTCGATCGGTCCCAAAATCAGAAAGAAATGATGAACAGGGTAGACGATTATATCCGGGCGGAAGAGGCTTATAAGAACACCGAGCTGCCAAGGGGAGAAACCCATGACCTATCCCGGAAGCCAAGCAGTCAAGTCTCAAGAGATAGGAATTTCAGGGGAGGATTCAATGACAGGAAGAGGGGCGACCGACGGCCCTGGGAGAGGAATGATTCTCGACAAAGAGAAATCTTCTCCCCGTATGTCTCTCCAAAAGCCGAAGCACGACCCCGAAATGAATTCAGACGCAACGACTTCAATAAACAGGATGGTAATCGGATCCTGCTCTCCGGCCTTACCAAACAGCCCAAAGAAATACTTTCCACCGAACACCACCTAAACTTACCCCCACCACCCCGTTACAAGGGAAGCCAAACGAAGAAAATGAGGATCGGTTCTGTGAATATCATGGAGAAAGAGGCCATCTCACCAATGACTGTTATCACTTAAAAAGGCAATTGGAGGTGGCTCTTGAATCAGGGAAGTTAGATCACTTGGTCAAGAATGTCCAGCAAAAAGGAAGGGAAAGGCCGAGAGGTCACAATGGAAAAGGAAAAGTGATCAACATGGTCCGCCAATACTCGGAGGATCGTAAAAGAAAGGGCAGGTTCTATGATGAAGACTGGATGAATATCCCTATATCCTTCCCCCAGATAAATACAGACGACCTGTCTGACGAGCCGTTAATCGTGGAGGCCGAAATAGAAGGATATTTTGTAAGGAGGGTGTTCGTAGATGAAGGCGCCTCGTCCAAGTCATGTATGAACATTGTTTGGTGAACTTTTGTCCTTCCATCCAATCCCGGTGCAAGAAACTAATTCTCCGCTCGTAGGATTTTCCGGCGAAGTCATCCGGCCGATGGGGAAGATAGAACTAGAGGTACGCATGGGGGATCATGGTCTATTCCGGACGGTGATGATGACGTTCACGGTAGTGAGATCGCCTTCTCCCTACAATATAATACTGGGCCGAACGGGTCTCAAAGAATTAAGGGCCATACCCTCTACCATTCATGCAATGATGAAATTCCCCACTCCGGGAGGGATAGCCACTCTGATTGCCAAAAGAACGGTAGTCATGGAATGCAGGAGATTTGAGGAAGGGCAAGATCCCTGGAGAAGCTGCTCTTCCGAAAGGGAAATAGAAACTTGGGATCAAGAAACCCAAGAAGGCCAAGAACAAACGGAGGACATCCTAGTTAACGCAGCCTACCCAGAGCAACGAGTAACCATAGGAACCAAGTTCTCGCGAGAATGCCGGAGGCAACTCATCGAGATCTTAAGGAAGAACAAAGATATTTTCGCCTGGGAGCCGGCAGACATGACCGGGGTGCCAAGACGCCTCATACAGCACTCTCTCTGCGTGAACATCTCCGACACACCGGTGGCCCAAAAGAGAATATTCTCGCGAAAAGAACCAAGTAATCAATGTAGAAGTGGAGGAATGGGTCAAGGCCGGCATAGTCCGCCAAGAAGGTACCCGACATGGATATCCAACTCGTGTTGGTTAAGAAATGTGACTAAGTCGGAGAATGTGTATTGACTTCAAAAATCTGAACTCCTCATGCCCGAAGGATTACTATCCTTTGCCGGAGATAGATTGGAAGATTGAATCCGTCATGGGGTATAAGTATAAGTGCTTCCTTGACGCCTACAAGGGTTATCACCAAATCCAGATGAATAGGGACGATGAGGAAAAAACTGCATTCTACACAGACCGAGGAACATACTGCTATACAAAAATGCCTTTCGGACTAAAGAATGCTGGGGCAACCTATCAACGGTTGGTAGACTTCGCTTTTCAATCACAGATAGGGAGAAATTTGGAAGCATATGTGGACGACATGGTCATAAAAAGCCTAATGTAACGAGAAATGACCACGACATCGCGGAAACCTTTGACAACCTTAGGAAGATAAACATGAAGTTGAACCCGAAAGTGTTCTTTCGGGTGGAGGAAGGTAAATTCCTCGGCTATATGGTGACATCGGAAGGAATAAGGGCCAACCCAAGGAAAACAAAGGCTATAATGGAGATGAAATCTCTAAACCTTAAAAGAAATGCAAAGCACGAGTGGGAAGCTTGCGGCTTTAAATAGATTCCTATCAAAGTCGTGGAAAGAGCTCTCCTTTCTTCGACACGCTAAAGAACATCACTAAAGAAAACAAGGACGAATACCGATGGATCAAGGAAGCCGAGTCGGCTTTTCAGAGATGAAGAGGTTGATACTCGAATTACCTTCTTTATCCACACCAAGACGAAGGAGCAACTGCTCATATATCTCGGCCTCATCAGAGCCGTAAGTGCGGTGCTCTGGTAGAAAGAAATGGGAGACAGTTGCGGTGCACTATGTTAGCCGGACGCTACATGAAGCGAGAGAGATACTACGCCCTATAGAAGTTGGCTTTGTGTCTGCTACACGCATCCAGAAGGCTGAGGAGGTATTTCGAGGCTCACCCCATCAGGGTCATAACTGATCAACCCATCAAGCAAATACTGAATAAACCGGAAGTCTCGGGAAAGTTAGCCAAATATGCTGTGGAGCTAGGAGCATACAATATCACTTACACTCCTCGCAACGCAGTCAAGGGACAAGTGCTAGCGGACTTCCTAACAGAAGTGCCGGTGGAATCTAGAGGTAGGACAAGTCCGAACGTGATGGAAATAGAGGAAGGAGAATGGTTGTTATATACAGACGGAGCCTCAAATAGTAAGGGATCCGGAGCAGGTTTAGTTCTCATCGGCCGCAGAAGGTAGAATCGACCTCGCCTGCGGCTAAACTTTCCTAGCACCAACAACGAGGCGAGTACGAGGCCACCGCTAGCCGGCTAAGGATCGCAAGAAAACTCAAAATCAAGGTTTTAAGCGTGCGGGTGGACTCAAAACTGGCGGCCAGTCAGATCAATGGGGAATTCACGGCCACCAAGGAAAGCATGCAGAAGTACTTAGCCCAAGCAAGGAAGTACATATCCGGCTTCCAAAACTTTAAGATTCGCAACATTCCGAGGGCCCAAAATCAGAAGGTGGATATATTAAGTAAACTAGCGGCAGTAGCCTTCGATCACCTGACCAAAAAAGTGCTCGTAGAAGTCCTGGAAAGGCCGTCAAGAGATGAAGAAGTAGTTAATACCGTGGTAGAGGAGGAAACGGACAACTGGATGACACCGATCATCAAGTGTCTGGAAGAGGGCGTGTGGCCGGTGGATCCAAATGACGCTAGAAGCTTAAGAATGAAAATTCCGCGAAGATGTTATGGAAGAAGGTGTCCTCTTTAAGAAAGGTTACTTGGTACCGATGATGAGATGTGTAGGGCATTACAGAGCAAATTACATCATCCGGAAGTGCATGAGGGTTCTGTGGGATGCACGCCGGACCGAGGACCGTCGTGGCCAAGCTTATGAGGCAAGGATATTATTGGCCTACCATGCACCGGGATACCCGAGAAGAAATCAGGAAATGTGACTCTTGTCAGATACACTCTCCGGTACCAAAACTACCCAAGACGCCACTGACGTCGATCATGTCCCCGTGGCCTTTCTACCAATGGGGAATGGACGTGTTAGGCCCCTTTCCGGAAGCACCCGGCCGCATCAAATATGTGATTGTGGCCATTGACTATTTTACTAAGTGGATAGAAGCGAAGCCGTTGGTCAAGACGACGGGCAAAGATGTCATAAAATTTGTGTACGAGAACATTGTATGCAGGTATGGTTTGCCGAAGATCATAGTCACCGACAACGGAACCAATTTCGTGAATGACCCATTCAAGAAATGGTGCGAGGGGTTAAAGATCAAACAAATAAACACAGTAGTGGTGCATCCGCAAGCTAATGGATTGGTAGAACGGGCAAACCAAGCCCGATGGATGGGATAAAAACAAGGTTGGGAAGGGAGAGAGCGGGATGGCTAGATGAGCTGCCCAACGTTTTATGGGCGCACCGGACGACTCTCAAAACATGCAACGGAGAAACCCCTTTCAGCCTAACGTATGGTAGTGAGGTTGTAATCCCAGCGGAAATAGGGATGCCCACACACCGGACGATGATGTTCCGAGAAGATCAGAACGAGGAACAGCAACGCCTGAACTTAGACCTCTTACAAGAAAGAAGGGAAAACGCTGCCATCTAGGAAGCTAAATACAAGACACAAGTGGAACAATACTACAACCGGAGGGTTAAGCCAATGAATTTCAAAATAGGGGATTTTGTCTACCGAAAGAATGAAGCAAGCCGGGTGGAAAATCTAGGAAAGTTAGGACCTAATTGGGAAGGGCCCTATCGTATAATAGGAGCAAGTGAGAATGGCTCTTATAAGTTGCAAACAATGGAGGAGAAGGAGGTCCCCGGACACGCACGCTATAAATCTTAGAAACTGCTTCTTATAGTTGCTATTGTGACAAGAATCCTATTGTCATCGTGTAATCCGAAAGGACTATGTATGATCAACTAAATGATAAAAGTTTCCCCACAGTAGGGAGACAATTTTCCAAAACTGAGGTGATAGTATAACGATTCCGACGGCTGGCCCCCGTCGAGTATGAAAAATAACAACTGATGTGATAATGCAACAATTCCGACGGCTGGCCCCCGTCGAGTATGAAAAATAACAACTGATGTGATAATGCAACAATTCCGATGGCTGGCCCCCGTCGAGTATGAAAACATAAAATACCCAAGTAATGGATGCCCGGACACCGGATGCACGGCCTACGCGGCCGGATGCCCTTAGAATAACCTAAGGAAGACATCTACCCAAGTAATGGATGCCCTCTAACTTCATGAGGATGCCGGACACGGATGCACGGCCGACGCGCCGGATGCCCTTAGAATAACCTAAGAAAGACATTACGAAACCAAAAAAGAGAGAGAAAGTGCAAAAGGAATACATGTCAAGCAAAAAAGAAATCCATTCACAAAACTAGTTAACGGTAAACGGACATTGTTAGTTATTACAATGACATTATACGAATAATTGTTCACAAAGATACAAGTCCTAAGAATGTCCAGACTTAAGCATTCTCCTCCGCAGCATCCACCGGAGTCTCGGTGGTAGGAGGAGCCTCGGATGGTCCGGGCGTGTCCTTTCTGACAGGAACCTCCGGCTCCAGGTTCATCAGATCCCCTAGAGGCAAGCGGCAGGAGTCGGCAAGCTTCTGAATAAAGGGATACTCGGCTTCAAAAAGCTTGTCATATTCAGCCCTCCACAAGTTCGGGGCATCCCTGTTGACCTTCCGGATCTTTTGCAAGGTAACCTCCGTCTCTTCCTCAGTCCTGTTCACCTTGGCCCCGGTCACAAACCCTGCTTGGTAGGTCAAGCTATACACTTTAGCCATACTCTTTGTACTCGACGCCCCAAACAACCGCGGACGGTACCAAGGCAATAACATCCGGACAACATTCTGCTTAACCACCTCACTTTGAGCGACCTCGGCTACCAATTTGCCGTTTTCCACCTGCAGAGCGGCTAGAGATTGGTCTTTGACAGCCAACTCACTTTCCAACTTCCTTATTTTTTCAGCCTGAGCACTAGAAGTCTCTCTCCACTCATTTCGGTCACGGGTTACCCTGTCAACCTCTTCCTCCAAATATTTCTCTCTACCAGCACTGGTTTTCAGATCGGAGTCTAGTTTCCTCAACCCCTCCGTCAACCTTTTATTCTCACCTTCGGCGGCAAGGAGTTTCTCCGCAAGCCCCTCGCAACCTTTGTGAGCTTCATTCAGATAAAAGTAACCGTTAGAGAGATCCCGGAACCTCCTTAACAGTTCGCCCTGGACGATCACACTTTTCCCGAAATCTTCGTACGCCTGGCGAATGAGATCAATATTGTTTATCTGCTCCAAAGCCTCTCTCTCGGCCGGAGTGGCAACGTTGTCAATCATCTCTCTGCAAGACCGATACGTATTTATCCGGACGTCGTCGCGGAGACCCCACTGGGGGAGGAAAACATTGGTAGCCTCATCTGCAGCGAAAAGCAAAAGGAGATAGTGAGGGAAAAACTTTAGTAAGTAGGACATGGACGAAAGTAAGATCAAAGCATACCTGAATCCAACAAATTGACCCTCTCAATGTGGTCGGGACCGCGGCTACGAGGGGCAGATTGGCCTAGAGGACGGCAAAAAATTAAGTTAGCAATTAGAAGTGATAAAATGAAAGAGGTCTGCGTGTGCTTCAAATGCTTACCTTCGGAGTTGCGAAGAGGAGAGTTCACCGGAGGAATCGGGCCTCCTCCTTGAGACAGTGGCGTCTGTTGTAATTGATCACCGCCCCCGCCCTCGTTTTCGCCCATCCCTTCCCGAGCCACAGCTACACCCCCACCCGCGGCAGCAACAGTAGGCGTTCCCTGCTCAGCGGTGAGGTTTAGATTCACCCCTGGTTCATTTGGATCAGCTTGGTTGATGGGATCCGCATTTACCACCGGAGAGCCTGAAGAAAACTGCTCAACAAAACCCGTCTTTCTTTTCTTCTTTTTCTTATTTTGGGCTTTGGATGTGCCCTCACCACCCTTCCTCTTGCCCGCCTCCCTTTCTTTTCTCTCCCGGGCTTCCTCTCTTTTTTCTCCCTCGCCGCCACCACATCCGGATCGGCTTCCTCTGCTCTAAGGGCTAGGAGGTCCTTAGGGGGAAGGGGTGCACCAACCGGAAGGGGATCCGTTGTTCTTTTTGGTACCTCCCGAGTTGGGTCAATGGCGGCCCTTTACTCACCATCGTATCATCCCATTCGGAAGCTCAAGATATTCGTACATATTGACAACTGCGAGAAAAAAGATCATTAAAAGCAAAACACAAGATAATAAACACGGCAGAACCTAGGGCACAAGACAAATAATTACCATGACCCTCGGCATCCTTTAGAAGAGGCTCGAACCCCGGATTCTTGAAGACCGAAGATAGATGGCACATCCATAACAGACTTATGGTGGGTTTCCTTAGGAAAATAAGAGTACCGCTCAGCTTCTCGGCATCTGGCTCGGAAAAACCGTCCGGGTAAGGATCCGTTATCTTGGAGTCTTTGTGCCTCCAGGCCATGGCATGCGGAATCGCCCTACGGTCAATCAAGAAAAATTTCTCCTTCCAGTGCTTAAGGCCGGTCAACACTTCCTTAAAACATTTATGTTGAAAACTCTCAGACCTTGACAGATCTTTAGCACTCGTGGATCGTTAGTGTTGCCTATGTAATCATAAGCAAACTAATAGACAGTCTCTACAACTCGTATTCTATAGCGGAAAGTAAATACAAGTTGTTATAACTAAGAACACTTAGATCCTCTATGGATCTTTTTATTAACTGAAACTCTATGTTCCAGATGAATTGTTATCTATTACAAACTATGAGGTTCCTTTTATAAACAAGGAACCCTAATCTATTACTACCCAATCGACTAAACATGCAAGCATGCATTTAATGACTAATACACTAAACTATATTGAGCGGTACAATAAAACCCATGCTAACCTCGGCCGTTCAAAGATAATAATGAGTTGGCATTTAGTTCATTAAGCGCATCGATCCTAGTCACTTTCACCCTTCAAAGAAGAACACAACGCTTGTACTCTTGAAGAGAATCACTTCTTCACAGATTCTCGCTTCTACTTTAGCGAAACCTTGATGAAAGAAAGATGCAGAAATCCTACTTCACATAATTCCCAACAATCCTCCCTAAACCGGAATTTGACTTGGTTAAGTTCCGGTTTCTCGACCTTGAAAGATCTTTTGAGACTTCGTACTAGAGGATTGTTTTAACACATTATTAGCAAATAACCAATAATAATCTCATCTCTATGTTGATCAAACTTTAAAACGCCGTGTCTTTGCAAAGAACAAAAGACATAATGTACATCAATACTTATCGGTTTCAAACTATTCTCATCACATCCGGTGTGTTATTTCCGTGAGAGGTGAATCATTGAAAATAATGGATTTGATGTCTCTTTACCAATAGCCATCTCTACCGGAGTAGCCAAATGTTTAAGTTCGAAAACTATGGTACATCGATAACCATCGATTTAGTAGCAAATCGGCAACTATATAAACGGATTTGACTTGTCTTTACCGTAGCCGTTTGCTCGGGACTAGTCAATTCTTAGAATTGGTGAATTGATAACCAAATATGGATGCGATTTGCCTTTACCACAAGCCATATACTTGTGGGCTTGTCAATTCTTGGATTCTAGCAAGGAATAGACCATGGTGAATTGATGACCATACAACACTCGACAATTAAGCATGGGTGGTTGCAGACCCTATGATTTTGAGCAAATCATTACATTATCAATAGATTTGATGTGTCTTTACCAAAGATGTACCTTTGGACTAGCCAACTCTTTGATACACACAAGGTATATCGGTGAGTTAAAACCATCAAAAGTGCAACAAACCCGCAAATGAAAGTTTTTTTTTTTTTTTTTTTTTTTTTTAACTAAGAATCAACAAACAAACAAAGAAATCCTCCTCGATGCATATGCCTCCCCGAGGCCTATGCCTCCCATAAACTTTGCGCTTAAGGGTTAAGCATTCCAATATTGACCACAAGGTGTTGAAACCTTGGTCCATCAAAAGCTTTAGTTAACGGATCCGCCACATTATCATCTCAGATGAATTTTAGCCACATTTATCAAATGTTTTCATATGCATCACTTATAAAGTGGTGTCGATTTCAATATGTTTGGTTCTCTTGTGAAAACTGGATTTTTGACAATGCATATGGTACTGATTATCAATAAAAGAGTTGTGTTCATGAAGTTATACCCATAGTCCAAAGAATTGGTTTTGAATCCAAGCACCCGTCCACGCGTGCTTGCGGTGACAACATACTACGCTTGAGAGTTGAGGTAGCCACAATCGTTTGTTTCTTGCCCGCCAAGAAACCAATCTTTTCCAAGGAATTGACAGGCTCGGTTGTGGATCTCCTATCCGATTTGCACCAAGATAATCACCGCCACTATATGCTTCCAACTTAAAAGGAGACTCTTTTGGGTACCAAAGGCCTAAATGAGGTTGGCCTTTTAGGTACTTAAAGATCTTCTTGATCGCATTGAGATGGGAAGTAAGTGGAGTGACTTGATGTCGAGAGCACACACTTACAAAGAAAGGTAATATCGGGCCTTGAAGTCGTTAGATACATTAATGAACCAATCATAGATCTGTATAAATGAACATTCACGGTAGATCCGGATCATTGTTGGCTTTTGTTTTGGAGCTTCATAAGGTGTTGTGGCGATCCCGACACCTTCCATGCCGAATTTCTTCAACATGTCCCTCACATATTTATCCCGACCGATAAATATCCCATCCTGTTCTGCGAACTTGGAGACCCAAAAGAAAGTAAGCTCTCCCATAGCACTCATCCGAAATTCTCCTTCATCGATCCTCGAATTCCCTACACCAAGCTTCTTTAGTGGATCCGAAAATGATGTCATCCACATACACTTGCACAAGTATGATGTCCGCTGAGTTCTTCTTCGAAAAAGAGTCTTATCTATGGCACCTCTTCTCGTAGCCATGCTTCAGCAGAAATGATGAAAGCCTAGCATACCGGGCCCTTGGTGCTGATGAAGTCCATAGAGAGCTTTAACGACTTTGTAAACATGATTAGGATGATCCGGGTCTTCAAATCCTTTTGGTTGTGTGACATAGACTTCTATTCAATCTCACCATACGTAAAAGCACCTTTAACATCCATCGATCAAAGATGAATCCCATGTAGGATGCATAGGCCAAGAAAATTCGAATGGCCTCTACTCTAGCAACATGTGCAAACACTTCATCATAGTCAATTCTTTCCTCTTGCCTGTAACCTTGAGCTACTAATCTTGCTTTGTTCTTAATCACCACACCCTGTGCATCTCTTTTGTTCTTCAGAATCCATTTAGTTCCAATAGCATATTTCCCATCTGGTAAAGGCACCAATATCCAAACTTGTTGGTTTTAGAACTGTTGCATTTCATCTTGCATTGCTTCAATCCAACTTGAGTCTTCAAGAGCTTGAGAGACACTGGTTGGTTCTACTTGTGAAAGAAAACACGCAAATGACAATGCTTGAAGTCTCGTGTGATTGTCTCTTTGTTGATTAGAGACATAAGAGAGAAAAGCAACTGTCCAAATTTAGGACTAGAGATAGCCCTTCGAGTTCTAACAGAGCTAGAATGTCACCAATAATATTGGATTGAGGGTGAGTGATGTTGATTCTTTTAGTAGCGTGGGGTTGACATCAATGGTAGGTTCAAGATTAGACACGTTGGTACTAAAGATGTGTCATAGGAAGGTGAGGTGAAAATGCCGATTGGGTTGATGATTTCCGAGATCCAAGGACTTGGAAAGCGAGTATCTGGTCACCAAAGTCTGTGGACACTCTAGTAGGAGTAGGTAGTAATGCATTTGAGCTTTCAGCAGATTGATGACGATGGGAGAGATCGCATCGGTGTCGCAGAACTATGGTTTCCACCGATCCTCATTTGCAAACTCCCCAACCACCTTCTCGACTTCAAGGTTAGCCGCAAACTCTTGAGTTTGAAGCCTCGCAAGGTCCTCAAAGATAGTGTGATTCATCTTCACTCTCACCGGGTATCTCTTGAAGAGTTACCCGCAACATTGTTGGGGAGAAAGAAGGCACAAGAATGGGTTGTTCATCATCTTCAAATTCACTTCCGTGAGTCGAGATCCAAGGTACCGCATTGTTAGTGGGAGTTTCTTGAGAGCTCACTTTGGTTAGCCATATGTCTAGAATAACCCGGATAGTCGCTTAGGTAGTCAAGATCAAAAGACCACACATGACCCCGTCCTTGAACATTGGGCTTATCTTCTAGGTATCCGAGGTTCAAAGTCTCCTCTATCTTCTTGGCATATAAGTTGTACACTCTGTAAGCCTTGCTATTAGTGAATAACCCACAATATAACCATCATCGCCTTCTCATCAAACTTCCCCAAAGGATCACCGGTGTTCGAATGGTCACTTGACAACCAAAAGGTTTGAGGTAATGAATGACCGGAACTTTCCCAAAGAGAAGTTCATATGGTGTTTTGAGGTGAGGTCTAGTAATGGAGACTCTATTAAGCACATAGCAAGTCGTGCCAACAACTTGATCCGAACATAGTGGGCAATTTAGAGTCTGCAAGCATTGATCTCATGCCTCTATCAAGGTCCTATTCTTTCTTTCACCTACCCCATTTTGTTGCGGGGTTCTTGGATTGCTATAGTCCTCTTTATCCTTTAGACCGACGAGTTCTATAATAATAGCATTCTTGAACTCGTCCCATTATCACACCGAATTCCTTAACCTTCTTGTTCAACTGATTTTCAACGAGGGTGATGAAGTCTTTCAAGACTGGAGTTGTTTCATCTTTAGTCCTTAGAAAGAACACCCAAAGAAAATCGCTATATCCATCGGTGATAACCAAACAATAGTACTTGTGATCGATGCTTCGACTTGAGTTGGACCAAATAGATCCATATGTAACGGTGAAGAGGCTCGAGATGATGCTCACCGTGACACTTTGTAGGATGCTCTGTGTTGCTTCCCTTTGTTGCATGCAACACAATTATGATCATTGGAGAAAACTTTGGTGGGAAGACCTTCGACAAGTCCCCTTTGGAGAGAGTGTTTATAGTTTTGAAATTCACATGAGCCATTCTCCTATGCCATTTGTTGGACTCATCCAATGATGCTTTAGCCGCAGACACGTGAGGTCACCTTCGTGGTGAACTTCATTGAGGTTGAATGTGTATAGATTGTGAGTTCGAGGACTCTCGGTAATTGAAGTATCTTCCGAAGCTTGAACTCTTTAGAAAGCACAAGACATTCATTTTCGAGAGAAGAGTACCTTGTTCTTGGTGTCACAAATTTGTGAGGCCGAGAACAAGTTGAAGTTCAAGTTCCCTAACATAGTACACATTCTCAAAGTTTAGTAGAGGTGTCTTGATGGTGCCTTTCCCAAGAATTCTACCATCACTTCCACCAAAGGTCACATTCCTCCTTCTTCAATAGGAACAAAATTATGCATCATATCTCTATTTCCGGACATACTTCTTGAACGACCACTATCAACAATACCAATATCTTTATGCTTAAGAGGATGATCCTACAGAAACAAACATATATACAAAAGAATGTTAGTATACAGAGGAGGCTCAAGTCATTGTTGACTTGAACCTGCCTTGTGGATCATTAGATTTAGTTTTAGCAAAAGAGTAAGATCCACCATTGTTCTTGGGTTTCCATTGATATTTAGGTCCCTTATTATTCCAAGAACAACCTGCTGAGGACTTGACAGCAGTACCCCAACATCCTTTCCCATTTTTCATAGAGTCAACATATGCAGGCCAATAACCATGTTTAAAATATGGGCTAATAGGTTGCACATAAGGTCTATCACCGATCTCCTCCAGGAGAGTCGGTTCTAGCTTAATGGGACATAGGGTGGAATATTGTTAACATTGGTCCACATGGTCTTGGTTTCTATTTGAAGAGCACATGCACCCAATCTTTGCTCATAAAAATCACAATCCTTAATTAAATGAAGTTTACTTCCACAAACAAAACAAGTCTTCCTTTTGGAAGATGTATTCAACAAAGAAGATGTTCGATTACATGTAGAAGAACTTAAACCGTAAACATTAAAGGAATTGTTTTAATGGACATATTATTCAAAGATTTAAAAGACAAGTCTTCGGGGAAACAGGCTTGGAAGGGATTCCTCGCAGCTATCCTAGAAGGCTTGTAGATAGTCTTGGGTGCGAGGCTTGGATGTAGGCTCGGTGAGGGTTTGGGAAGGTCGACTTATCACTTGAATCACGGTTGTAAGTAGATCCTTGATCCGATGAATTGTCACCGAGAAAGAGACAAAGTCATAAGATGAAGCATCATTGTCCGGCAAGTCGTTTGACTTTTGCCATACGATGGTGTGATCCATCAAAGTCGATAGTAATGGACGGGTTAGTGGGCATAAATTCACCTCTAATAGGTCCGTGGACGATGTAAATCACCTTCCTTTTAAAGTGTTCTAAGCTGCAGTGTAGATTTACGCCCATCTTGCCTAGCTTCCAATCCTACATACTTTTGAAAGCCTAAACCTATTCCTCAAGTCACCGATTGACTATTATACAAAGCAAAGACAATTGACTGTTCATCCATGGTGATAAGAGCTCAAGTGCTAGCTCCCTTCGATTCTCACGATATAAGTAGTAGTTAGCTCCTCTCCACTCTTCCCGTCTTTGCACTCCTTGAGAAATGACCCATCCGATGACAAGAGAAACACTTGACCTTTCTCCTGTCAAAGCGAGTGGATCTTTCCTTGAACCCAAACTTCCTCCCCGCCTTTTCTTCAAACCTCTTGATATCTCATCGAAGCATGGCCACCGCCATTTCGACTTCATCTCCTCCATCTCAAGTGGGTCCACCGATCAAAGTCTTCATATACCGGATCTTCACGAGTATCATAATCTGCAACAAATGAATGAAGAACATCCTCCAAAATCTTGCCGGTTTGGCTTGAGGATGTGATGGAGTGGCACGATAAGATGATGATGGTAAGTAAGATGGACTTGAAGTATGCATCATCATATTCGAGTGGGATGTCCCAACAAAGGCTGAATGACCGTAAGAGGATGCACGGTAGGGAGATCGACATCGAGTTCAAGAGATATGAGTTTGTTGTACAACTCATCAAAGTGAGCATGTCCAACCCACCTTTAGCTTTAAGGGCTATACTCACATGTAACCAAGATGGAGGCAAAGATCATAGGAACTTTGAGTTGCAATCATCATTGTCGCTTTGCATTCAACCGGTTAAGTCGACTCGAGAATCTTGTGAAACCCGTCGTATCCCTTGTGGATACCTTCTTCTTCGTAGATATTGAACTCTTGGAAGTGTTGTCTCGGATGGACTTCCTCATTCTCCTGGACTCTTCATTCCCACCAAACCTTGCTTTCAGAGCCATCCCGATGTCTTTTGCATCAACCATGTGGTGAAAATCACCTAAGTGATCTTCGTGAATAGATTGAAGAAGGATGGTTCTTACTTTGTGCTCTCTTTGTCTTGCAAGAATCTCTTGGCGAGCTTTGGGAGGAGCAATGGTAAACTTACCATCAAGATCCAGGATAGTCTTCTTCGATCATTGCCATTCTTCACAATCTCCCACGATTCCAATCAATATTGAGATCCATTCAGCATCTTCATGGTCCACGGATCATACTCTTCCTTTTTCGAGATAAGGAAACTTGCCATTCTTGTTGGAGAGACTAAGTTCTTTGCATAGATGTGGTGTTTTGATGTTGTTGTTGGTGGTGACTTGATTCATCATCGCCCGAGCATGGTGAAGATGTTTTTGGTTGTATGGGGTGAGGTAAATAAGGTTCTCGATGTCGTAGAGACTCTCCCGAGGCTCGATACCACTGTTGAAAACTCTCGGACCTTGACGGATCTTTAGCACTGTGGATCGTTAGTGTTGCCTATGTAATCATAAGCAAACTAATAGATGCCTCTACAACTCGTATTCTATAGCGGAAAGTAAATACAAGTTGTTATAACTAAGAACACTTAGATCCTCTATGGATCTTTTATTAACTGAAACTCTATGTTCCAGATGAATTGTTATCTATTACAAACTATGAGGTTCCTTTTATAAACAAGGAACCCTAATCTATTACTACCCAATCGACTAAACATGCAAGCATGCATTTAATGACTAATACACTAAACTATATTGAGCAAGACAATAAAACCCATGCTAACCTCGGCCGCTCAAAGATAATAATGAGTTAGCATTTAATTCATTAAGCGCATGTCGATCCTAGTCGACTTTCACCCTTCAAAGATAACACGACAACGCTTGTACTCTTGAAGAGAATCACTTCTTCACAGATTCTACTTCTACTTCACAGAAACACAGAAAGACAAGCAGAAATCCTACTTCATAATTCCCAACAATTTATAAGCCTTTTACCCGTTCTACTCTCGAAAGAAAACTAGTGCCCTGCACAAACGGTAAAATGCCCTAACAGGAGACCCTAGGACGAATGCCCAAACTATAACACCTAATTTCAAAAGGGTCACTCGGTTCAAACCCAGGGAACCAACCGGGAAAATGAACTTTAAAATGTCTAATCATGTTTAGCGTAAAGGTCGAAGGGAATCCTAACACCTCCGGTATCCAATCGTTGAGGATATATGCCAATTGTACCACGGAGTTGGTCCATTGTCATATTATCCGGAGGAAGACGGGACGAAGGTCGAGGGAATACCATATTCTACGATTATATTGTCTAGCTCGGGTTGTGTCAGCTTAGATGTATGAATATGCATATCGAACTTCGGAACTACCGGAAGTTGCATAGCCTCGGTCGAGATAGGGTTACTCTGTTCTTCGGTCACTTGTTCGGCCATTACTAAAAGGATGCCGGAAGAGATATACAAATAATTACAGGGAAGAGCGAGACGAACCTTATAAATTCGAAGAAGAAGAAGATATTCCGGAGAGCGAAAGCAATGTAAAAAGTCAGAGAGATGTGTGAGAAAATAACTGTGGTAAAAAGCTTTTATATAGGCAAGGGCTCAATCTTGCCCGTCCACGTCAATCTCGGAAGACGATAATACACGGATGAAAGCCCATTAGACTGGCAGGCCCATCAGAACAGCCCAAAAAACCACAAATGTCATTAAAGCCCACCGCGAGGCATTTCAAAAAGCACATTTAGGAACATTACATACTCTCAGTATTGCACCACGGTTTCACCCTAATCCAATCTTGGGGACATGTTGGCGTATATGTCCGGAAGACATGCAGTCCGGCATCATCGCTGGCCGGACGGCATTGTCTAAACCGTCCGGACGACAAATGACAGTATCCAGTTTTTAAGGGATTCTTACCACGTGGCCTATCAACTAGGGTGACTATAGGCTTGCAAACAGGTAATATAGGTCTGCACGAACAGTATATCCACAGTAACGAAGGTACATAGTTGGGGTAGTATAAATACCCCAACACATTTAATGATTCCACAGACATAAATACACACACTTACATTAACCACTGCATTTATTACCATCTTTACCCTCCAACACTTTCACGCCGAGCTTGGTCCCGGACATCATCCAGACGAGGCTAACGCGTGTTGCTTATGTGCAGAAGGAAGACTTATTCCTCCCAAGATCGTTGATTAAAGCGAGCCCTCCAAACCTAACCGGATAGCGGAATTTGCTCCAACACTACAAAATCAACGTTTGCAAACGAACAAAACAATATACTGGATAAATATAGAACTTAAGGCTATGGTTAAAATATCAAAATATGTAATAATCGATGGTATAATAAGATAAAATCACTCACCACCCATTTAATCTCTAAAAAAACTAATGTATTGTATTAGTTCTATTTTTATTGTACAAAGTATTAGTTCTGTTGGCCAACTGCCCTTACCCCATGTGGGTCCCTACTCCCGTACACGACACCAAACGTGATAAATATACATTTTTTTTTTAATATTCTTTTCGTTCATCTCTCTCTTCAATATTTCATCTTCTTTCTATAGTCTTCTACTCTTCTTCCTCCAAGAAGAAAAAAAACCATATCTACTTCTTCATAATTTGTTCATATTTTAAGTAAATAAAATCGATGCCCCAAGCATATGATGCCCTGGGCCGTCGCCCAGCTCGCTCGGCACCAAGGCCGCCCCGCCGCCACTAATACTATACTACTATATATTTTGGTTTGTCTTACAATAAATGTTTATTTTCAAATATCAACAAACTAAAACACTTATAAAAAGTAAAAGTTAGATCTTATTGAACGAAAGTGGAATTACTCAACTTTCTTAATTTTTTTTTCTAGTCAAGACTTGATACTTATTATGACACGAAGAGAGTATCAATCAGGTACTCTGCAATTTGTCGATATGCTTGTAAGTTTGTTTAAAGAAAAACATGCTAGAGAATAGGCATATTTTATCCTCATAATTTTAATGTATCTTTTTCAAGAAATTAAGAGAAAGAAAATGAACGTTTAATGGCCCTGAATGTGATTTCGAACAACCAATAGTTATGATGATACGCCGATAGAAAAAAAAAAAACCCTCAAAATATACATAATTAATTATTCGTAAAGGACCTATGATTGAGTAGCTAAAGAAACATGGAGTATCATCACAAAATGTTGATGTTGAGTAGCTAGAGAAATTAGGGGCGTTTGGTGCGATGGAATGGAAAGGCGAGAAATGGAATGGAGAAGCATTCTCGTGTTTGTTTGTGTTGAGAATGGAATCGGTGAATCAATATTTGATTCTCTTTTCATTCTCCGCATTCTCTTAAAATAGTGAAGAAATGAGAGAATTGGTGAACAAAAGGAAGGCATTTATGGTTGATTCGTTCGTATAATAAAAAAATTTGATATCAAACATCATCTTCAAATGTTTTTTTTTTTTTTTTTTTTTTTTTTTTTAATATTTGAAATACAAAATTAATAAGTTGATATCAAATGTTCATATCAACGTTTATATTTTAACCTTTTCTTATAAAACCAGTTATTCTAATGTTAATATAATTTATTTATTTATTTATTTTTATTTTTTTTATGTTTGGGTTTCTTCAAAATTCGCTAGAACTATTATAAATAAATATTATTAGAATTAATTTTCAATTGTGCACATTATTACGAATTGCACCCAACAAAAGATCCTCCAATATTGCTTTTGCGATAGAAGGTTAGCATATACTCAGTATATTTAAGGTAGCAATTTAAATAATCATATTAATTTTTATGATGATTTAGGTAATCAACTGTTTAAAATGAAAATTTAAATGATAAAATTCATTTTTATTCATGTATTATATACAATAACCAAGCAAGAGAATGTTCTATATCACACGCATTCTTTATTTGTACCAAACAGTAGAATCGTTATTCTTTCTCAAACATGATTAACTTTCTCTACAATTCCATTCTCTATTACGATTCCATTCTATGGCATTCTCTCGTACCAAACGTGCGCTAAGGGAAACAAAATGCACGTTTAACAACCTTTAATGTGATTTCGAACAACCAATAGCGATGATGATACGCTGATAGACAAAAAAATAAACCATCAAATTATACCTAATTAATTAGTCGTAGAGGACCTATGATTGAGTAGCTAGAGAAATATGGAGTATCATCACAAAATGTTGATGTTGGTTTATATCTATGAGTTATGACCAAATGAGAAAAAAAAATGTGATTGGTGAGAAGACATCACAAACACACATTTCATATACAGCTACAAAAATATATGCATTTTCTTTTAAAATTCTCTGTTTTGTTTAAAATGCGTGGTTAAAATCCTTCTTATTCTTCTTATTCTATTTTTTTTTCTTACCGGATCTCTTCAGTTATATCCATCTCATGAACCCAATACAAGTTATCATGAAAGCAAAGGCGGTACAATTATCATGAAAGAAAAGTCAAGACACTTGGACATGTGACGTTTTAGAAACAACTTTGCTTAGGTCGCATTTAGTGGTGCTCCATCCTCACTCGTAAGTGCATCCTCACCATTCAACCCCACTAATTGGGTATATCCTCACGCGTGACATAAGGGAAAAAGGGAGACAAAGGATGAATGGCCTAACCACTCGGGCATTGTGAAAGATGGGGGCCCCTATGGTATTTGTATCATTATTTATTTGATTTGTGAATGTGTGTGAGGTATTTTATGAGATATGTTTGTATAAATGAATCTATCTATTTTAATCTATTAAAAGAGGGTTTTGAGTGAGGTAATCTTTTAATAGATGTCATTCTTCTATTGGCTAATGTAATAAAATAATGATAATGATGATGTAATAAAGTTAAAATAGTTTTTTTTTTGTTAAATTAAAACATTAGCCCATTTAAAAATGTAAAAAGCCCGATTTTCAAAAATTTAAAACAATCTTCTTGAGGAAGAAAATAGCACCGCCCAGTTTTTCCACATAGAAGAATGAAACGTTATTACAAGTTCCTATGCCTTTATCCCCATAAACCCTAAATCTTCAATATCCATTTCTCTCTTCTAGACTCTTCATCCAACTATTCATCTTCACTCTTAATTTCTGCTATGGAGCCTAACAAGTTGAGTTTGATTGATGAGATCGACAGTAAAAAGAATTTGTTAAAGATCAAAGTTAGGGCTATTTGAATGTGGAAACAACCCTACACTACCGATTTGATTTTGATGGACGAGAAGGTATTTTTCATTGTTTAGGTAAATTTTAACACAAGTTTTTAGTACCACAGTAGTTGTCTCGAGCTTTACACTAATCGCCCATTAATTATTTTAGGGTTAAAGAATTCATGCGGTTGTCTGAGCTTTTCTTCAATCTTTTTCCCCATGGATATGCAAATCTTAACCAGGTATTGTTTTGTTATTTAATCCTCTTTTCTTTCAACTTTAAGGGTTCGTCACTTTTTGATATCTTCTTTGTTCATCATTGCTCTAAGAACACTAATATGATATTTGACTTCTAATCTTTTGCTTCCTTCGTCATTGCTTGAGCATAAGGATTTCAAAAGCATTCGAGCCCTACTTTCAATTTTCTTACTTGATTCTCTTTTTCCAGGTTCACATATGAGTTTTGTTATGTTCTTGGCCTATTGTTTATGTTATGTTTCTTAGATTATGTATTGCCATTTGATTGCCAGTATATGGTTTTTGATATATGTGACAACTTATTATGCAAACTAGGTGAAAGGTGGAAGTTTTGTAAATAGGACCAAATGTGCGTGTGTTTTTAGGCCTAATTAAATCTACTAACCCAATATAATCAATGCATACAGTTGGATTTGTAAGATATGATCTCTCATGTATTTTAGTTGTAAAAAAATTCTAAAAGAGAAGTAACAATGATTTTTTTAAATGTTTTGGCAATTTGATTTTTTTAAGCTTATCAGCGGGTTGATTTTTATGGGATTTTTCAGAGAAATGTTAAAGAGCAGATTGAGTAAAGCTTTATAATTTTTTTTCCACTGTGATATTGTGACCATATTCTATTGAGATTTTTGTAGAAGCTTAAAGTCATTTGAATTGCAGATAGATTTTTGTAGAACCATATTCTATTGATATTTTTATAATATTAGTTAATCCTAAGACATCTATATGATGTAAGAGTGCATGTAATTCTATGTATCTTTCATACTTCAAGATGATTGTGTTATGTGAGTGTGAGCACCTGATATCTTTGGTAAATTGTAGATAGAGTATAAATTTGAATTTCTCTTAAGTTTAGATTAAAGTTCTAAATTTATATGGCCTTCTGTCTCGATTTTGAGCCTTTGTGTGTCATTTTAGAATTGTTTATTCGCTATTTAGTAAGTGTTAGTTTTGGTAGCATCTTAGTGTCATCCTTTTGTTATCACTTCATGGCTTTGGTTGGCCACTTTACCCTTATGCTGCATTAAAAATAATCAGTAGCCATATTTTGACCTGTTATGATATGCTTCAGATAAATAATTCACTGGATTGAACCATTGCTTACTTATGACTACTTTACCCTTTCGCTGAGCTATTGATACATCTTTCTTGATTGTTACGGGCTAATGGTAAAGTTTTATGAAGTTTCACCTTTTTTGGTTATGTTGGTGATTATTGTAACCTGCACATTAGCATTTTTGACTTGGATGATACATAGGAGGTGTTACAACATTTAAAAAAAACAAAACAAAACAGGAGGTGTTGCAACATGTAACGACATTTGTGCTTTATGGTTATTAGTGGCCTACTGCAATGCTTATAAAATAGGTAAGGTTTGCTACTAATATATGGTTGTGTAATTGTGTGACTGGTTATAGGTGAAGTTGCTTTGATAAAGTCTTGAAACCATACGAGACATTTTATTATTTCTTTGGTACTTAATGTTGTTAAGAACTCAAAGAAGCTTGAAGTATATAGAGATGAGGTCAAAGACCACAACCTAAAGTGTGGAATTGTGGGGAAGAATTGAGCTGCAAGTGTTATGCCTTGGAGTGTATACCAATAATGACAATGATATAGAGGTTTTGATTACTCTAGCCTTTTTTCTTTTTCTTTTTAAGGATCTCAAGATTTTGCTTATAATCTCTCCATATTATTAAATTGTTTTTTGTTTTCTTTGATGATGTACTAGAAGTTCATTCTCTTATTGGATTAAGGTTTTAATTCCTATTTGAAACAATCATTTTTATGTAACTTGGTATAAATGTAACTGAATCATAGGAGTATAAGATTGTATCGTACTAATGTTTCTCTGAGTTGTTCATTCACAAAGTGCATTTTACTCTTATTGTTAGCACAATATTACAAGTTTGCAATGTACTATTGTGTGAATTGTCCAGTAATGTGACAAATTGGGCTTTGGTTTAACAAGTATCAAAGAGTTCAATAACTAAACAAGCATGTTTCAAAGTTCAAACACTTGAGATATTGTTTATCAAAAAAAAAACACTTGAGATATTTATGCTCCAAAGGTTAGAAAAGAAATTCACAATTACAAAATGATTCACAAGTGACTATGGAGGACAAAATCCTTTGTTATAATTGGTCACTAAAAGAAATGATTTCAATATTTTAAGTTTGTTTCAATGACTTGACAAAATTCTTAATCTGAATTATTGTTTTTTCATATATTCTGTTAATGTGAAGTAGTTTTTATTACTTGAATACTAACATCGCGTGAATACCTAAGCTTGGAACATTATTTTTATAGTTGTATGCCCCATAAAGTACGTCATCATACGGATTTCCCTCTATGCCCAATCGAGTATGTTTGGGATGTATATACTACATATCTAAAATAATACATCTTTAACAATTAATGGTAGGCTATGGTTTTATATATGACTGATTTAAAGTTCACCATCTAAGTTTACATTTTTCCCAAAAACTATAAATTTTAATAATTTCCTGCAATATATGTTCTTGATATAATAAACTTAAGCTATTGACAAAAGTAAATGATTAAAAGGAACTTGATATGCATACATTTTGTTTCAAATTCAATTTAAACAGCCCGTGTGTTACACGGGTCTTAAACTAGTATTTTAATAAAAGATGAAGGGAGTGATGACCACTGAGGGTGAGAGGTGAAAAGAAGCGAGAGGAGGTGAATGGTGATGTGGCGCTAAAGTGAAATAATGAGTAAGGGTGACCACTAAATGCCGCCTTAAACTAAAGGTAGTGGTCACACTCATCATTTTTCACCTCAGCGTTACATCACCATTCACCTCCTCACTTTCCCTCACCTTTCACCCATAATGGTCACCACTCACTTCATATTTCATTAAAATACCCGCTTTATATAAACATACATCACAAAATACTCCACACACACTCACAAATCAAATAAAAAATAATAAAAACATGCATGGGGCCCACGAATACACATGAACCGAGTAGTAAGGAGGGTCACCAATTCCCTTTTATTTTTCCATGCCTCGTGCATGACAAAGAAGCCACATAGTGGGGGTGGTATGTGAGCTTGCACCTCACGAGTGAGAAATGCATACCACTACTCCTATTCTTACAACCTCATAATATCAAGATCCGATACAATCACGATGATTTTAATCTTCAAATTTCTAAGGATTTCAGTTATACGTAGAATATCTTATACAAATTAGATCGTGTGGACATGTGATGTGATACGAGCATGAAGAGTATTGATATGTCTATGATTTCATGTTTGGTATGACTGAGTAGTTGGATGCATGTTTGTTGTAGTCGACCCACAATCGCATTAGATCATGTTTATTTTCATCCCATAAAAGGAAACAAGGTTTCATATTCATTAATTAATATATATATATATATATATATATATATATATATATATATATATATATATATTTGTTTTCATAAAGAAGAAGAAAAAAGTGAGAAAACTAGTTTAAGAATGGTTCTTGATTTAGTTGGTAGTTTAATTATTTTAGTAGGAGAGTGATCATCTCAAATCGATCTTTTACAAATGGTGTTTTCATTGCTTCGTACTATGACTCAATCAATCGAATAGTCCATGGCCTTCATTGCTAATAACCACATGAAACTTGTCACTACTAACACCTTACACAATGAAAACTAGCCGCATCACATGCCAAACTCAAACTTACTAAAAAAAGACTTGCAACACATAATGAACGGTTATCCGCTCTTCTAAGAAATGCTATTAATCCTCACCAAACTATGGCTCCGTTTTTCACCGCCTCATCACCTATAACCAAGATAGAAAAAAATGTCGCATCACAATCTCAAATAATACCCCTTTCTGTGTTGCCCTTTTCCGATTACCAACCCAGTTCACGAAGCGTCAAAAGTCCAACTCTAGTCATCTTCCGTCCAAGAAAGCTTCATCAAACTAGTGCTCTCGCCACCAACAATAGTTTTTCTCCAAACCGAACCGGAAACAATGCACCAACCGAACCGGAAACAATGCACCTTGGAAGCCTCATGACATGAGGTGCAAAGCCATGAGCCTTGAGGATCAGGCTACTTTTAAGATGGGGAGTTTTGATACGAGCATGAAGAGAATGAATATATCCATGATTATATGTTTAGTTTGATTGAGTAGTTGAATACGTGTTTGTAGGAACATGAAGTGGTCCATACATAGTTGCATTAAATCATGTTTACTTTCATCCCAAGTTTAGTATGTAGCCCTTGAGTTTAGGCTAGTGGGTTTCAAATTCATTAGTATATATATATTCTAATTTCCTTTCCAAGAAAAAAAAAAAAAAAGAAGGAGAAAATTAGTTTAAAAATAGTTCTTAGTTTAATTTGTTTAGTAGGAGAGTGATTATCTCAAATCGATCTCCTATCATGATGTAAGTTATATTCCCTTGTCCACTCACATGTAATTTTTTTGAATGACAATAGATTAACGAAAAGGAAGCCTAGCGAAACCTTAAGAAATATACATACATAGTGGTAGATAGAGCATTACACGGGCTATAAAGCTACTATATCAAATTAATGGAGACCTTATGAAGCATGTTCAAAATCCCAGTGCAAATGAGATGTTTGATATTGTTTAGAATGAGACTTTGCCTTGGTCTTTTAGCAGCAAAGGAAAAGTCGTTTCTAAATCTCCAAAAAATCCAAAGGGTGGATTAAACCACAACACGTTGGTGAATGTAAGGAATAACACATCATTGAGGTTGTGAGGTTTCATATTGCGAATGTTCCACCATTTGAGGACATTAATTCACACCGAATTAGTGACAATGTACTTCACTAAAATATGTTGTTCCCTTTGAATGTCATCATCATACATCAAAAATCTTATCAAGTCTAAATCAATCCATTGTTATCCAAGTTCACTTTTGATGGAATTCTTTATTTTCCGTTCTTCAAGAAGCAACATTCGCATTGATGGGCACTAGTTTATTCCATCTAGTTGGGGTAGATTATATTTGAAGAAAAGAAGTGATAATAACACACCTCTTACCAAGAAGAGCCTTTGAGAGGCTTTCGAAGTTTGAAAGAAGGCTTTGCATTTTTTTCTAGTTCATTCGATCAAAGATCTATTCCACTACCCACTGGAATTGAAGACCTAGGGGATTAAGTTGCCTAAATGAGTTTAGGGGCAAACTAGACCCAACCGGATTTAAAACAGGCCCATGTGAGGTGTTTAAAGGCACTTTGGATGAGACAGTAACACCGGATAAGAAGGTGCAACTAAAGCGGACAGAACAATAGGAATTCACTTACAAACTCCATAATATGGGTTCGGTTCAATACGGAACACGGGAAATAAGAGCTAAGCGTTGAGTTACCAACCTAAGGATCACACCAAAAGCTTTTGGATTGACCATTTCTGTTTTCAACTAAAAAAGGGAGCGAAGATCAATACCAAAGTCGTTTAATTCCTCATTTGGACAATTTGAAACGAGCCCGTTTTATGTTGAATTGTGGAAGCATCATATAAACCACCTTTTGGTCCGTGAATCGATTTAATCACATTATACCATACGAAATTATCTTCGGTTACGAATCTCCGCCATAATATAACAAGCTTTTTGTTAAATTTTGGGTTGGTAACCTGTGGCAAACATATCATTCTATCAATTGCTAATGGCATTCTAGTTGTGGCTTATTGCAGGATTAATTACAGGGGTTTAACCTGGACAAAAGATTAAAGATTTAAGGTTCCAAGAATCTCGTTTCTGCTGATGAGTCACTACTAGCCGTTAGAGGGGTCTTAGTGAAACTTAATCTCCTATTTAATAAGTCCCTTTATCTAGGGTTAGATACACTTGAGTGTGCAGTCTTTTGTATCACTCTCTTCTCTTCTTTCAGATCATTTTCACTGATCTTGTCTTGTCTTTACATTTACATGATTATTGTCTCATTGACATTAATCTAACCTTGTAACATTTGAATACTATTGTAAACTTAATCTGTCGACTATTGCGACTTAGATCCGAATAAAGATTATATTGTTCATCTTGGTTGCCTATACTTTCGTACATGGTATCAGAGCTTCAGGCTCATTGATTCTCTTCGGCAACTATTGGTGGTTTGGGGTTATTGCTATTGGCGTAATCACTGGTTATCTTCTACCTACAATTAGCCCTAGACTAAGTGAATCTAGGGTAATTGTGATTTGTTCTTCCGCTGCATATTTCTCTGTAAGTCTATATCTTGTCTCTTCTTCAAACATACAGTACTTAAGTCTTTGTGGGTGCAAACGGGTAGACTAACATCTTGATCTGCCACCTTTGAGTGGTACGAATACCGCTCTCCGTTTACCCTAGTCCACGTGCTTGGTGCTTGTTGTTTCTTAAATTCAAAGTCTTATTTATCTATCTATTTGGTCTTATTATTATCTCTCGTCTGCTTTATTTGTCCATCTTCTTGTCTTTATTATGGTTCTTGGTGATCTTCTTTGGTGGTGGTGGTTCCACCGAGAAAAGCTTATCCTTTGGGGATGCTTTGTACTTACACCTAATAACACTAATGGGACTCCCATTATTTCTATCAAACTCACAGGAACTAAAAATTATAAAATATGGAATATGGCCATGACCTTTGCCTTAAGGAACCATAATAAGTTAGGGTTTATTGATGGTACTTGCATAAGAAACGATTCAAACCCTAATCTTGCTAATCAATGGGACACTTATAACTCTGTTGTGGTTACTTGGATTCTTAATTCTCTCACTCGAATTATTCTTTGGGCTATCTATGCCAAAACCGCTTATGAAATGTGGAATGATCTTAAAGATACTTATGATAAGGTTGATGGTTAAGCTATTTTTAATTTGCATAAAAATATAAACTCTCTTAGTCAAAGTGGGTCCTCTCTTGCTGATTACTACAACAATCTTAAGGGTCCGTTTGGTTGGGGTGTATGGGTATGGGGCTATGACTTTGAAAGTCATTGATGTTGTTTGGTTGGTTATGGGGCCCACCACAATGGAATGAGGATACCCATATATGAAGGTTTCCTCATATATGATGTGCATGAGTGGTTTCTTCATACCATCAACTATCATTCTATTCTATATCAATACCCATACCCATTGTGATTGATAAGGACAAACCAAACGCATCCTAACTCTTTATGGAAACAATTTGATTGTATGATTAGCTTGCCTCCTTGCACTTGTGAGGCTGCAAAACATTTTGAAAAACATAATCAGCTAATCAAGTTAATGCAATTTCTTATGGGTCTTGATGACTCCTATGTTCCCATCGAAGCAATATTTTAACCAGACCCTTTACCTAATGTCAAAGCTGCTTTCTCTGTTGTCTCGGAGAAGAGTCTCACGAAATGTATCATCTGGGAACACTCGCTAAACCCAATGCTCGACTTTTCTTTGCAAAAACTTCGATGGTGGAAAATTTCTTGATAACAAAAGAAGTTTTAACAACAAAGTTTATGGTCTTAATATCGTAATGACTCTAATAGCGAGAGGACCAAACATGAACCTCAAATGTACCAATTGCAAAAACCGGTCACACCATTGATATATGTTATGATCTTGTTGGCTATCCTGCGGGATATGCTAAGAGAAATTTTAATGGTAAACCTTTCAAGAAGAATAATGTTTCACTGAAACCAATCTTGTCATCGATAATAGTGCCAAGAACTCTCCTGCCTCCTTGTCTAATGAACAACTCTCAAGACTTATGAGTCTTCTCAATGACAACAATGTGTCATCTCGCTAATGCCAACTTAGCGGTAAAAATTTTCGTGAACCTTCTTTAATGGCGTGTCAAGTTTAATATAAACTTCACAAGTTTTATACAACAATACTAAGACATTATCCGGAAACATCGCCTTGGTTGAATTGTTGATTCGGTGCAAATCAACACATGACTTGTGATCGAAATTTTTTAATCAATGTTGTTAACATTTCAAATCTTGGTTTAACTGTTGGACATCCCAACGGTACTCGTGCCTTAATTACAAAATTGGTGATTTAAAGATCAATAATGATCTAACTCTTTTGATGTACTTGTTGTTCCCGAGTACAATGTTAGTTTCTTTGTCTGTTCATAAAATTGCTAGAGACAATAAGATGTTTGTCGGGTTTAATGAATCTAATCGCTATATACTGATTTACATCAAAAAGGATTGTGGGATTGGTAAACAACACAATGGGTTATATATGTTTGATATTGATTCTTCATGTAAGATTATTTCTAATAACCGCATATCTGTTTGTCATGTTTCAAAAATCTTTGGCATCAAAGACTTGGTCATCCTCGACCAAGTCCTACACATACTTAAACCCACACTTAAATTTGATAGTGCATCCAAACCGATCATCTCGTGATACTTGTAATAAAGCTAAACAAACCGAGAACCATTCCTCAAGTGAACATAAATCAACTAAAATTGGTCAACTTGTTCATCTTGATGTATGAGGACCATATAAAGTCACTAGCAGAGATGGTTACAAATATTTTTAACTGTTGTTGATGACTATTCCGTGGCGGTGTGGGTTTATATGCTTAAGGGAAGGATGATGTTTATGTTTCCATTGTTAACTTTACTCACATGCTATCAAATCAATTTGAACACAATGTCAAGATCTTTAGAAGTGATAATGGGACGAATTTGTCAATAATAAACTTCAACATTTTTCCATGAAAAGGAATTTTACATCAAACCTCTTGTGTTTATACACCACAACAAAATGGTATTAGAAAGGAAACATAGGCATCTCCTTAATGTAGCTAGATCCTCATGTTTCGTGGGAATTACCTCTAAATCTTTGGTCCGAATGTGTTCTAACTGCTGCCTATGTCATAAACAGGTTGCCCTCTTCGATTCTGTCTGCAAGTCCCGTTCTTCCTTGTGTATGGGCATGACCCTTCACTCTCTCTCTTAGAGTCTTTGGTCGCTTATGCTATGCCACCATTCTCAACATCTCGATAAATTTGGTAGTAGGTCCGAAAAAGTGTCTTTATCGGTTACTCAAATGAGAAGAAAGGCTATAAACTCTTGAGCCTTGAAACAAAAATATCTTTTACTCCGGAGATGTCAAATTTTATGAAACTGCTTTTCCTTCAAATGAAAATTTCGTGTCAAAACCTTTTGTTGAAACCTTTGTAGCAAAAGATTTAAATCACAAAATTTCTTTGACTCACAAATAAGTCCCAATGATGAAGGAGAGTGACATCATATGATGATGGCACGGTGGTAAGTCATCCTACTAGGATTGACGAACCGGTTGCAACATCTATAGATGATAATACACACCCCGAGGGCAACATATCACATGATTCACATTCTGCGATGCGCTTCGATCCTGCCGATGCGCTTCGATCCCACGATGCGGTTTCGATCCTGCCGATACAACACCGATTCTGCGAACAAGAAAGAGGCTTGCCACCATTATCGCTAGAAGGTCAACCGAGTTTCCAAGTTTCGGTAATCTTAATGACTTTATTATAGAAGGAAAAGTCAAATATGGTGTTGAAAAGGTTGTTAATTACTCCAATCTTAACAAAGATAATTATCTTGCTTTGCATCTAGTCTTAATAAAAGTATTGAACCTACTGTTATGAAGAAGCTATCCATGATAGTAATTGGGTTGATGCTATGAATTACAAATTGAGGCCTTAAATGAAAACCATGCTTGGGATATAACCGATCTACCTCTAATAGAATTCCTATTGGCTACAAATGGATATTTAAAATCAAATATAAAGCCAATGGTGAAGTTGATAGATACAAGGCTAGACTAGTTGTTAAAGGCTATAACCAAAGGGAAGGAATAGACTATGATGAAACCTTTTCTCCTGTTGTAAAATGTCTCTTGTCGGATGTCTTATTGCCTTAGCCGTAAAAACAAATGGCCTCTGTTTCAACTTGATGTTAATAATGCTTTCTTATGGAGATCTTGATGAGGATATCTATATTACCATCCCAAGGGGTTCGTAATGAGAACAATAAGAATAAAGTCTCAAACTTGTCAAATCCCTATATGGCTTAAAACAAGCTCCGTGAAATGGAATGAAAAACTTGTCGGTGTTTTAAAAGAAAATAACTTTGTTCAATCATTTAATGATCACTCTTTGTTCACCAAAACAGAGAATAACAAGTTTATAGCTCGCTTGTTTATGTGGATGATATTGTCCTTACTGGAAATTGCACCGATGAGATAAACCGATTCAAAGAGTTCCTAAAACAAAGTTTCATATTAAAGACTTGGGAAATCTAAAATACTTTCTTGGCATTGAGGTTCTAAAATTGGGAATGACATTTGTCTCTCCCAAAGAAAATATTGTCTTGAACTCCTCAAAGAATTTGGTCTCCTTGGTGCAAACTGTGTCCACTCCTATGGAACCCAACTCGGTCCTTCCATACATTCCCACCGCCGATGACCCATTGCTTGTCAACATCATCGTTATCGGGTTACTTGGGAAACTTATCTATCTCACCCATACTAGACTCGACATCTCATACTCGGTTCATTGTCCGCACAATATATGCATTCTCCTTTAAAGTCTCATCTGGAATGTGCCTCAATGTTCGAGATATCTAAAAGGAGCTCCGTGAAAAGGCCTAAGGTACAATTTCAAGAACTCGAAAATCATCTTGAAGGATATAGTGATGTTGATTGGGCCAAATGCAAGAAAACCGTAAAATCATCACGAGTTATTGTGTTTTCTTTAATAATTGTTTAATCTCATGGAAAAGTAAAAACAAAACACTCTTTCAAAATCTTCCACATAAGCGAAATATAGATCTATGTCTCTGCTGCTGTGAAATCATTTGGATTCAAAAATCCTAAAAGACCTAAAAGTTGATACCAATCTTCCTGTTGATCTTTTTGTGATAACAAATCGCTTTACAACTTGTCATCAACCCTGCCTTCCATGAAAGATCAAAACACTTTGAAATTGATGTTCACTTCATCGGGGAAAAAATTGCTAGAGGTGTTATAAATGCTAAAAAGATTGGCTCTTCAAACCAAACTGCAGACATACTCACAAAGAACCTCCTGTCTATCAAAGATAAATTTTGTGTGAAAAATTGATATTGTTTGATATGTTTGCTCATCAGATTAAAGGGGAATGTTAAATTTTGGGTTGGTAACCTGTGGCAAACATATCATTCTTTCAATTGCTAATGGCTTTCTAGTTGTGGCTTATTGCAGGATTAATTACAGGGGTTTAACCTGGACAAAAGATTAAAGATTTAAGGTTCCAAGAATCTCGTTTCTGCTGATAAGTCACTACTAGCCGTTAGAGGGGTCTTAGTGAAACTTAATCTCATATTTAATAAGTCCCCTTATCTAGGGTTAGATACACTTGAGTGTGCAGTCTTTTGTATCACTCTCTTCTCTTCTTTCAGATCATTTTCACTGATCTTGTCTTGTCTTTACATTTACATGATTATTGTCTCATTGACATTAATCTAACCTTGTAACATTTGGATACTATTGTAAACTTAATCTAAGCTGACTATTGCAGCTTAGATCTGAATAAAGATTATATTGTTCATCTTGGTTGCCTATACTTTCGTACACTTTTCTTAATTACTTATCTTCAAACTATTAATGTTAAGGCCACCCTGATTAAGAGGGGCACTAACCTTATCCCACACAGTTCATGAAATCTTATTATTGCATGTCCGAAGACACCCCTCAAAAAACTTCCTCCTAATGTTTGTTTTTCCTTGCTAATCTAATTCAATGTTTAATATTAAAATTTCTAGTCATAAATGTAAGTTTTAAACCCATGTTTCATGTACTGCACTTGAAACACTCCTATTTAAATATTAAAGATCATATATATCATGATATAATGTACTTGGACGTATTTTTTTCCTTCATGCTTCTGAGACACTAAATTCCATATAGTCCTAACAAGAGCACTCAAAAAATTTCACAGTTGTCCAAACACAGAAACCACAAATGCCAAGTGTACACACACGTCATGCCATGCACAACCACGTTTAATCCAGACTCGGTGCAAGGTGGCATTTATCCGTGACGCAAAAACAGAACCATTTCACCACATTTTCATACCACTCAGGCACTCACCCTATAAATACACTTCACCACTATCATCTTAAGCATCATCACTTGCCTCTTCTTTCCATAATTAACCATGGCTGCTAAAAAAGTTCTTCTCGGTTTTTTTCTTTGCCTTCTAGGCACAACAACTGTCTTGGCCACTACACGTTCAGTTCGTCTTGGTGGTGGTCCGGAGCTTTGTAACCTTCAGAGACTACGAGTATCACAACCGGCTCAGAGGTTTGAGTTCGAAGGTGGCTCGATTGAAACATGGGATGAAACTGAGGATCAGTTTCAGTGTGTTGGTGTTGCTCCTTTGAGGACCACGGTTCGACCCAACTCTCTTGCACTTCCCAACTTCCAGCCCTTCCCTCGTCTAGTCTTCATTGAACAAGGTATTCCTGAATTCGAAACAAATCATATTTTTCTAATTACTATTGATATTTCTAGACCAACCTAGCTTACAAAAAGTAATAAGCATGGACCCTGTATAGATAGATGTATATCTATTTGCCTTGCTTAACTAAAAAAAACACGCAATATCATGTTACAAGTATACTTTGAATATATTAATTGGGTCAAATCTATTAAGCATACATTTTCAAGTGAAGGAAACTTAACAAATATGTTACATGTGGTAACAGGTGAAGGAATAGTTGGAGTACACTTCCCAGGATGTGCCGAGACATTCGACACAGGAGTCCAAGGACAGCAAGAATCACCACGTCGCACGGGTATCCAAGGACAAGAAACACAAGACTCTCACCAGAAAGTCCACCGTTTCAAACAAGGAGACATCCTTGCTATTCCTGCTGGTGCTGTTCATTGGTGCTACAATGACGGAAATGAAGACGTTGTAGCTACTGCCATCAATGACCTAAACAACCCCTCCAACCAGCTTGACATGCAATCTAGGGTACGCACTTTATTCTTGTGATATAGACTTCATAGGACATCATACATTGTACAGAAAGATCTCCCTTTATATAATATCTCACGTAAACTTGTTTAGATGCTTAGCTACACCATGGAAGTGTAATAAAGGTTCCTTCCATAAAGATCTAAAATGCACAAGGAGTATGGGAAATAGGGCTTGGACCAACTATTCAAACCTGTCCTCTAATGCTATGCCATTAATGCTTTTTGTGGTTATATTTCTCTTTTTGGTGTAGTTATTTTTTCTTGCTGGAGGACTTTCAAGCCAGCACATTCAAGGACAACAAGGACAACAAAGACAACAAGGACAACAAGGACGCCAGTCCTTCCAAGGAGGAAGCCTTAACTTCAAAAACATCTTTGCTGGCTTCGACACTGAGTTACTAGCAGAGTCCTTTAACTCCGACCCACAAATCATTAGGGCAATGCAAGAGTCTGGTGAACGTGGACTCATTGTTAAGGTCCAACAGCCCATGCAATTTGTCACCCCTGAAGAAGAGCAACAACAATGGCAACCACAACAAAAAAGACAAGGTCAAAGAGGACAACAGGGTGGTGGTGCATCAAACGGTCTTGAAGAAAAAATATGCAGCTCTAAGATCTTGTACAACTTGGATACCCAGAGAGAAGCTGATATCTTTTCGCGACAAGCTGGAAAACTTAACATGGTTAACGAACACAAATTGCCTATCCTTTCTTACTTGGACCTCAGTGCCGAAAAAGGCCACCTTCAACAGGTAATCAATACATCAAATATGCATGAAACATACTCGCTAAATAAGCAGAACTGCTTTTACTAGACACCATAAAACCACTTATAGGCAAGTACATAATGTCACAACTTCATTGATAACCATCAATGATGCATATAATGCATGGTTTTTATAATGCATGGTTTTAACTCTTTATTTCGCCACCTCTACAGAATGCGTTACTCTCACCACACTGGTCGATTAACAGCCACACGATCATGTACGTGCTCAGAGGAGATGCGCAGGTCCAGGTCGTGTCAAACAACGGTGAAGCCGTGTTGGACGAGCAAGTAAACCGAGGTGACTTTTTCGTAGTACCACAGTTCTTTGCATCCACAGTTAGAGCTGGTCAAAACGGGTTCGAGTGGGTGGCATTCAAGACCAACAAGTCTCCAATGAAGAGTCCAGTCGCTGGGTACACATCAGTGTTCAGAGCTATGCCTCTGCAAGTGATCACTAACGCGTACAAGATCTCACCGAGCCAGGCTCAGAACTTGAAGACGAACAGGGAGACTGAGAGCATTTTGTTGTCCCCGCAATGGACCGGCCAGCAAAGGTCTTAGAGTGTGTACCATCACAATGGTGTTTTTCCTAGTTTGTTTGTAAGAGAATAAAACTGTAAGAATAAGGTCAGATGATATGATGCAGTGGTTTTGTAACTTTGTGAATAAACTTTGGCCTCTTTTAACTAAGGAAGTTTTCTTTTGTGTCCGTAATGTTTGTTTAAAAAGATTAAGCAATAACTAAAAGTGTCAGCAAAAAGCTGGAATAGCTCAGTTGGTTAGAGCGTGTGGCTGTTAACCACAATGTCGGAGGTTCAAGCCCTCCTTCTAGCGTTTTTGATCATTTTTAAATCTTTATACTTCATCAATTATCGAAAATATTTATGATATTAATTTCGGCTTATCTTTCTAGCTCAACACGTAACATAGTGAAACACTCGAAAAGATTTACACAATGAATATAACCTTGCATGGTCAGTGGCGGATCTAGCACGAAACTTAAGATGGTTTCTTTACTTAGTTGGGACGTCAAACAAACGGGTCTAAAAGTCAACTGGTAAACGGGTCGGATTATATTATATCTTGTCGGGTAAAACATAACATAAGTAACTAGAGGAAAAAAAATATGTCGTGTCGCGTACTATTCTATTACCTACATGTTAAAATGTGAATCTTTTACTAAAACAAATTGCATTATACTGATCATTATGAACTGAGAAAATGTAAATCAAAGTTTCATTTTTTTTTTTTCGTAATTACTGACGACATATTTGTAACTGTTGACAAATAAAAGTCAATGAAGTATTTAAATATTCGTTTACAACTTATTACTATGCTACTCTACAATATACCAAAAAGTATAAAACAAGCTAAGTTAAAGAACTCAAAGAGTGAAATAAAAAACTTAATTACTACATAAAATATTGACCAATAAAATGAAAGTACAACACAGATATATAGGCACGTGTCTTACTATAAAAGAGAAAATGACTATACCACAACCTAAAATTGCTAGTTCCAAAACAAAACTAACCTTAAAATTTAAATTACTATTTTCACACTAATCTTAATTGCTATATCCAGAAAACAAAATTAACCCTACTGTGTTTCTTCGTCTTCGTGCTAACTCCGACTGATATCTCCGACCTTCGACCGGACTTCTCTTTTTTATACGTTTTCATGCTTTAACTTTTGAAAATTTCAATCCAAGGTAGTTCCCAAGTAATTTCTAAGGTAGGTCCTAAAAAGAAATCCTATATCGCTTCTAAAAGAATTTTTCGTTCAAGGTGGTTCTCGGGCACCACCTATGCAAGGCATAGGTCCGCCTCTGCGCATGGTAACTTGCAACTTTCTTTTTATAAACAAAGAATAAACAAAGGGTCGAGGAACTCAACGAAACTATTATTAAACGACATTATTTTTGAACAATTTGGGGTGGGGCCTTCTTTTCGCACTATTACAAATATGAATAATGAAAAAATAAGATTCAAGGGTTGTTTGATAAAAAAATATGATATAGTGATGAGTGAATCAAAAGTTCTAATTCAAAGATCCTGAATGAGTTTTGTTCTGAATCAAAATGAATGTTTGAATACGACTTTGAATAACACTCTAAATGATTTAAAATTACCATTTTTTTCTTCGTATGCATTTAATGGTAAATAAAATTTTAACTAACTAATAAATGTCTAAAAAATAAATAAATAAATAAATAGTTTGCGAAAGAAGAAAAAAAATGTTAAATATTAATATGACAGTTCAATCAAATAATAAATAATAATTTGCATTTGTAGTGTTTGTGGATTTGAGCTATAAAAATAAAATTTTCAACGTATGTCAACATCATATAAAGATACAAACATGGGGCTACAAAAATAATTTGCATATATAGTTTAACTTTTGGAGTAAATGAGAGTCGTTTGTCAAAAAAAAAAAAAATGAAAAAAAGGATAATATAGGAACATAGGGCCCACTGAATGACTTTGCATGCTTTGGGGCCTAAACCATTCTGGACTTCAAGATTGATTCAGCGTCACTTATTTCTTATATCAAACAACTAGTCCACTGACCAATCCAGATTTTTACCCCTGAATCATACAATTCAAAGACTATCAAACAGGACCTTAGTTGTGTCTTTCACACTATTACAAATATGGATAATGGAAAAATAAGATTTAGTTGTGTCTCTATCGAAAATTAGGATTGACTACATACAGATTGCTGGGCCGGAGACTATTTGAGCCTTAATTTTATATTTATTAGAATTTTATATTCATTTTTATCAAAAACTAAGAACCACACCATAGACAACCCAAATAAGACACGTACCATCATGAGACAGTTTGAACATGACAACACCAAAAATGAAAAAATTATATACCATGCAAGTGTGACAAATACACTAGACCTATACAAGATGGAAACGTCAGAAACACCATTCCATAGTCGGCACACACCGAATACACATAAACTCAAGGTGCGAGTTTACAAAGAACCTTAAGGGCAATAGTTGACCTTGATCTCGGAGAGGTTTTAGTATGCAACTTTATCCTTATTCTTTCTTGGACTACTCTGAATAAGTTCATTGTCTTAAGTTTTTTTTATCCCTTCTTAAATGACTTGAGGTAACTTTCTCTTTTGCTTGAGAACTTAATTGTTGCCAATTTTATTCATTATAAGCAGTAGAAACATGGGTTAACCAAAACTTGGTCTAAACTCAAAATTTGGATCAATAGAAGGCCCGTCTAAGAAATCACCATCTATGTAGTCTCCCAGTCACTTGTTCCCTTTAAAATCCTTAATCGTACAACCTGACATCCACATGGTGATTCGGTACCCAAGATTCCTTTGCATATGCTAGAGATCAGACACCCTATCCCTAATGCACTTACTTTTGTTGACCTCATAAGTACATACCTCCTTCTACTGAAACGTTGTAGAGGTTGATTCCATCCTTACTACATCATCAATGTTTTCCTCCATGGTGGGATCTTCGATGAAAACAACAGAATTCTCGACGGTCACATGAACTAGGTTACAGCTCCGCTCACTCAAGGGTTTAGAATTTGCACCCGAAGCTAGAGTTGGGTTAAACAATATTTCTTTAATTTTGATATGTCTTCATGAACCAATATTCTTACAGGCTACATTATTGATGAAGGTCATGGCACTGTTAATAATGCGAGCCTGACCAAATTCCAAATGGACATCATATGTGTTACAATTTACCAAAACTAATATTGAACCCCACAAAGATGTAATTAAGGAGACTGCTTATGAACACCAAACATTGATTGGAACCCCTTTATTTTTTATCCATGCAATTCTAACTTGAGCCACATAGTCTTGAGACCACGGAATAATCGAAGAAAACCAAACACACCATAAGTCCTTTTTCTGGTTAAGCATATTCTTTGCATCTTCTTGGGAAGAGCAACCCCAGAAGAAGAATCAAGGCTAAGGAGGTCGGAAGAATGAAGTTCTCATCTACTACTATCATTGTATTCGAGTTTGGATTCTTTCATGTTTTTCTAGTAACCATACGATGAATTCCTTTTTTCAATTCAAGTTTAGTTGCATTATTTATTCTCTTTTCTTTCTTTATATAGACATCTTCTTTGCTTATTCATATATCGCTAGTTTTAGTGGTATTCAAAGCTTGTTAGTATCTAGTGGGATAAGGGAATTGACCATAGGACCCTATCCGACTAGATTCCAAGAATGAAAGAAATTGGCCATAATACGACCATCCTTTATGTGTTAATTGACCATAGGATCACCTACAAGTGGAGGTAAATACATCTTTATGTAAAAATGTGAAAAATAACAAATATATAAAAGATCTTTTATTTGTACAAGTAAACTAACTATAATATTTTATTTGTACATAAACTAACTAAGTACTAAAGTTTACTTACACTTGACAAAATACATTTTATTTTGACAAGCACTCAACTAGATATTTTATTTTATAAAAGGTAACTAGACATTTTATCAACTAGTTACATAATACATTTTACAAGTTTATTTTCATGAACATTTTAATCTAAATGAAAATACATTTTTACATCATTCCATGAATCATCATATCTCTTTAAGATCTTTAGAAGATTTGGTTAGATTTGCAAGATCTTGGAAGATATTCTAAGATATCAAATCTAATAAAATATTATTATGTTTTGATTACCACTTTGGCTATAAATACCAACCCATTGTTTTCTCATTTCTTCATCCCTTCCAACACAAGGATCTTTCTTTCATCTTTTAGATCTATAGATAACCATGTAGTAACATACATTAATCACCCTCATCATCACATGATCATAATGCTTCTAACATTCATCTTTGTTGTAAGCATACTTTACATTTTGATCAACCAAGGAAAGCTTGGAGATCTAGCCATCCTCATTCACCAGCATACATGAAGATCTATCACATCATCTTGAGGAACTTGTGATCTTCATCATTTGAAGGCTTCCTATCAATGGAAGTTCATTTAGAAATAGTCATTCATATCCATTAAACGTTTATGTCATGGATCATCATTGTAAACATTATTGCATCATCACATCACTTTCATTAAACTAGATTAGATGGTTTATGTGTTTGTATCATGAAACACAAGGTTTGTTATGTTGGGCCTTAAAACATAACGGAGTGGTTGTTCCCGGAAAGAACTCGACATCTAGCTTAGTGTCGGAAATATTGTATATACGACGTTAGGTTGGTTCTACCTCGAATTAGAACCCGATATTTAGCTTTGTACCGAAAAAAGTGTAAGCGATGATTGTAACGTTTTCTCCGCCGAGAAGGGAGCTTGTTGATCTAGTGAAGTAACTCTCTAGTTGGGTACTCGGGAGTGGAGTAGGGAGGAGAGAGATCCGTGACCAACCACTATAAATCCTCATGTTCGGTTTGCACTTTCCTTTCTTTATCTCTTTACTTTTATAATTGCACTATACTATTGCTTGTGATGTGGTTTGATGTTTGTGTGACAACTTGGTTTACTATGCTTTATATTAGTCACAAACGATAATTGACACTTTCATATTATAACAAACTTCATAAGCGATTTGATACTAAAGATCTAAAGTTTTTAAACGGTAACGTATTCACCCCCCCTACGTTTTCACAATTGGTACCAGAGCCTCGTAGCTCTTATTTTCAAAACAAATGGTTTTTAAAATGGAGCACGATCCATGTATCAAATTACCATTGAAGCGAAATATAATATGAAAAATGTTTTGCTAATTATACTTAGAAATTTTGTTGTTAAATGTTTAGATAAGTCACATTAGTAAAAATAATAAATAAAATATGTGTATTATATTTTTCTATCAAATCTAGTAAGTCCTACACTTTCTCGCTATGCGTAAGTACATTTTTCATCATTCTGTGAAGACCACGGATTGGGCGGAACCAAAAAAGGGTTCCTCCCTTGTAAAATTTTGGTTCCTTGGTCCGCACAATACGCAATTTTTTTTGGCCAACTTCAAAAAATCATAACTAATTGACCGTAAGTCCGTACGAGTCGAGCCACCTATCATTTTAAAGGGAATTGAGTCTACTTTCATTTAAAAATACTCTCATGGCCTGAGTCTAATTTTAAATAAGTGAAATAGACCAAATACTACAGTATGTCCAAGATATTAAGTTTCGCTTTAACATAAAAACTCAAATTTTTGAGTCAAGCAATTTAAGTTGGTATTCTTAGAACATTGATACAAGTTTGTTTGAAACTAAATAATTTGGTAATATGTTTAAAGGAAACTAATCATGCTTGGTATACATCGCAAAATGACGAAAAATGTTTTTCTTTTTATGCTATGCTAAATGACTACTTGTTTATGTTGTTTACATATATGTTGCTTACTTATTTTCAAATTGTTGTTTACACTTGTTTGTTTGTATAACATAAGTGTCAATCTTGCCATGTCATTTATTCGCTTGTTTGTCGATTTCTTGTTTATGCACAATAGAACATTTACTAGATTTTGTGCACTAAGTTGGAAAATTGTTTTACCATCGCTTATAGACTTAGATCACCTTCTTTGCATATGTTATACTAACATCTCTCATAACTTATGAATTCATAACTCACTTAGGAATGAGTACTAAGTAAATTAGTCAAGTACGTTAAAAATGTTGTTTTGCATAATCTCCCGCATATAAGTTCAAGTGTTAAAATGAAGGTTTAAGGAGTGTTTGGTACAAGAACCAAAATAATGTTGTATGATGTATTTTATGTATTTTCTCTTTCTAGGATGATAACTAAACTTAAAACAATCATGTGAACTAACTTTGCCGTGCAGGGGGACAACATTTTGATGTTATCAAATTTTCACCATTTTCACTATTTAGTGAAAATTACTAGCCCCTATTGGAAATACATGCTCCCTGTGTTTATATGTGTGTTATTGATTGTTCCTAACTAGAAATAATTATCTCCATATGTTTTAATAAAAATTTCAGGATTTGGAAAAGTCCCTGAGGGTTAAAAAAACTCCTCTGTGAACATTTCAAGACAAGACGGATTCGACGGACCCAAAAATTTGGTTCCGTCCTTGATAAAATTTGGTGCCGCCATTACTTCTATGGGACCAGTGGAACCAAAATTTGGGTTCCACCAGGTGCCGTGGAAGTGCGTGAATTTTACTAATTCCCGTAATCTAATTTACCAAATTTTGTTTCTGGGATAGTTTTTCCTGCTTTTCATTTATATTAGGACTAGTTTAACTTACTTAGACCAATAAGATATCCATTTCCCACCAAAATTTAAAAATTCTCAAAATCCACCCTATGAACCTTTTCCTATAACGAAAGGAACCCTAAATTTGGTTCCTTGCAATTTGTGGCTTTCTGACATTTAAGATTTTACATTGATTGAAGTTCATTTACTGAATATCTTTCATATCTCACTCAACACATCCTCAATAGATTGACTTAGGATGTTTGACATGCTCTTAAACACTTCCATCTCATTAGAAGCCACCATCTTTGTATGGATTAACATCAATCAAACACATTTCTCCATGAATCTTTAGTTCCATAAACTAACACATTCAGGATGGTCATTTTCACACCTTCACTATTACTTCTCCTTAAGCTTAGCATTTCTTAAAGCAAAGTCAAAATGACTAAATCCTCAACCTCAAGCAAGCCACTTAAGAAAACCACTAGGATTAGCGTTCGATATTGTTGCTTCATTAACTTGAAACTTTCATCCTCAAACTCGTCACCTCTCAACATCTCATCACCCATTTAAGAGGAGAACTTTATAAACTTAAGTACTCCAACTCCACCACCAAAAGCACCCACCATTATGACTACTTCACAACCATCCAAAACACCTTCACTACCTTGTATCTATAGAACTTTGTGCAACACCACCAACATCTCCTCATCTGTTTGCGGATGACTTAGATGACTTGCCACCCAGACTAACAAATCCGGACTCATTATTTGCAAAGATATCATACACAAGTCTAACATATGACTATGAATATTGTTTTGTATCTACATGTTTTGCCTCACTTGGTTAACATGAAAATAATGTGTCATCCTCCAAGACGATAAGGATTTACATCGATTCGTAACTCACACGTATGTTAAAGATGTATCCTTGATCCTTGTGCAATCTAAGCTCTATAATCTCAACAAGGTAGGATTGACAACTTAAGTATTTCATCCGAAATATTCAAGTATATGTGACTTACGATTATAGTCATTAAAAGTCATATTCGAAAAATCAACACCCAAGTATTTTAACAACACATGTTAAAAAACTAATCCTAAAATGAATCAAAAACTTATCCTATCTCAACTAGAACACTTATAAAAAACAAACAACCTACTGTGGCACTTATCCCTCTTTGACACCTATTATCCTTCTTTTACACCTACTATGACACTTATCCCACTTTAACACCTTCAGTGGCACTTGTCCTAACACTCTCCCATTCAATAGGAATAAAGCAAATGTCAATAGGTCTTCATTCTTGAACATTTACCACTTAAGCTCACTTGTTCTTTCATCATTATCTCATCACATTCACCTCTGTGATATATCTTAGCCCCTATGCTTCACAAACATGACCAAAACTTCAAGCACTTCACCCACTAGTTGTACCAATCAATGAACCATAAGAATTAGTATCCGTACTTGTTGTGTTCAACATCTATGGACAAATAATCAACCTAAGTACTCCCTTACATCACCACATCCTTATCAACCAATCCACCATCCTTACCATCATTTGAATTCGTTGAATGCATTGCTCAAAAAGCCCTTATGTCCAACACTTGTACTGAGTCACATGCACGTTGAACAAACTCAACCATACTTTCCCACCTATAAGCACTTAGCTGATTCATTATGGCTAGAACCTCCACTATCAAATGAGCATGATGCTCCTGGTTTTTTTTCTTCAAATTCCACTAGGTATAAGTAGTACTACCTTCAAAAATTATCAAAGTATTAGTAATACTTTGTCATTAAACTTCTGCATAAATTTCGGTTAACTTCAAATCAACATTTTAATAACATATGTTAAAATGCTATCTCAAAGCCAACATCATACACCCCGAGCAACAATGACTCTTGAGGAGTATACATAAGAAACTCGAGTGAATTCCTCTTGTCATCATCTAGTGAATATAATCTTGAGACCAAGTATATTTAGGATAGGACTATCCGATTCAAACACTTTGGCTTCATATCTTCATTTAGGAAAACATGATGTTTTGAAAAACATTATGCCTAAGAAATCATGCGTTAAGTTTTCATCTTGTTAAAAGGATATTGTATATCCTATGCATCATTCTCTCCTTGCGACATAAATGTTTGTGTTACAATAGATTTCATTACACCTCATTGGCTAAATGATCTTGAAACAAACATCTACAAGTTCTATGAACTAGCGTATCCAATTCATCTTGTCATACTTATTTTCATAAGCATGATAACTTTATCCCATGTGATAATCTCATTTGTTGAAAGATACTATTTGTATCTATTTCCTTTCAAGCGTACATCATAACCTAACCTTGCTCAAACCTTGTGCATATCCAAGGTTAAAACTACACATCTCTAGAGCATACACAAGATCTATTGAAGTTGGTAACCTTACTTAGATTCTTGTTGAATAAAAATCCAAAGAGCTTTCTTGAGAACGTTCTTAATTTAACATATTCCATTCCCTGGTCTTAGATGATCAAATCACATTTAGAATACACACTTCAACTCAACAGAAAAGATGTCATCCATTAGATCATACAATTAGCTATGAACCTTAGATTCTAAACACAAGATTAAAAACATATTGTTTGTTTTCTAAAAATCAACACACCATAGTTAATTTTTTTTTGTATATTATGACATCTTCATCACCTTAGTTATATTGCATATTAGTTGAGTCACATTAAGCCAAGTATTGGTAAACTATCATCTTTTATACACTTTAATAGGCAAAAATAGGAGTTCCCATCTTTCTACCATGAGAATGACTACTGGAGAACCTATTGCACTAGAAACTCAATTTGACCTAACGGTTGAATTGCTTCCATGAGAGAAGTTGGGTATGTGGAATCACCCGTAAAAATGGTCGTGTTTAGCCTTAATTGAGCACCGCTAGTAATAGTCTCATATTCATTCTCCAACTTGAAAATTTTGTTTTCCTATACTTGCCTAAAGTAAGTGTTAAAATAATGATAGTTTGCATCGCCTTAGGAATACCAATCAAACAAGTAGAAGATATAACTTTTCTTCCTTTAGTTTATTTAAACCACTTGCATTACACATACATGTGTTAATTACATAATCTTGTTTAAAATAATCAATTGTCTTGACATTTTCTTGGTGTTTGATATCTACTTGATTAATTGTCAAATGTATAAACCCTAGAAAGGTTTTTGTCTTTATGATGCTTTATGCTACTTTATGTTGCGTAAACATGATTTGCATGATATTTATAGTTGAAGCAATTATGTCTCTTATATGATGTTTCGGATGATTAACATGTTACTTGTGAATTCATAATATGTCATTTTGTTATTGATGTATCCATGTTTGAAAGCTATTGTCTTTTGTTGACATTCCTTAAATCTATGCATAAGATGGTCTAAATGATACATGCTCCTAAATGTTATAATTTAAACATGGCTTGCATGAATCATCCGTCTTGCTTCTTTTGCGTCTTTGTCACACTATTTTCTTGCTACGTGTGCACTTATAATTTGTCAAAGTGATTTTGGTATGATAAACTTTTAGAAGTCTTTTTATCCTACAATATAATCACATAAATTGTCATACTTACTTATAGCTAAGTATACTTAAATGTCTAAGACTAACGACAAAACAATCTAAAAATAAAATGTCTTGAATAATGTCGCATTCTTTCATAATATGATTGTTTGTCTTGATGCTACCTTGTTGTATGGTGATTTCTTGTCTACCAAGTGCAATGTGTTGTTTTTGCTTATATAAGATGTTATCATTTAATTTCTATCATGTTACCAACTTTTGTCACTAACAAATTTGTTTTGTAGGCTGATAATAAGTTATTTGTTATCTCACTTGGTTCTAACTTTTATATGCTTATTTAGCATAATCCACTTTATTGACCCCTATACTTACATATAGTTTTAAAGCATGTAAAATTAAGTTTTAGAGGCTTGGATTTTCGTATCTTTCAACCGACCTCTTTCCAAATCTCATTATTACTTCCGCTTTACAAAAATTGCCTCCATTACTATTTAGCTACAATAATACTTTAATTATATCATCCTCTCCACCTCCTAAGGGGAAACTACATGCCTCATCATACGAGCATCTCGTATTAATTGAGAAGAGGTACGCGACTCTAAGGATGAAGTTCATTGTATGCTAACCATCATCCATAAAAACATTACTAAGCACATCTCTTTCGTTAACCCGAATAACCTCCTAAACACTTTGTTGTCATTCTTTATTTGATACATTACAAATTATGTTGGATGTCCACCAATTAAGAGGGAGAGTAATCCATTCACATAATTGTCTTTAGTCAAATTTTTTGTCTCTTACACCCTAAAATACTAACACATAGGTAAACACCACTTAGCTAAAACCGGTTCACGAAACCACAACTAGTTCAACCTTTTTAACCTTATATTACAAGTTTGCACCAATACCTCATCAAGTGAAAAACGAATCACGTATTTTACAAACTTCTTCATTTCCACAATCAACAAATCTAGGATTTTCCTTAAACTAGCACCTTACAGCTTCACTATCTAGAACACCATCATAGGATCTTATCCTTTTCTCGCTTGACAGATATCAGGCAAGTCATTGTCAGTGCAAATGATATATTAATCAAAACCGCCATTCCCAACACTTTTTCAACATGTTGGTCTATCCAAAACTCTCTCATATGATGTCATTCTCATCCTCATATAGGTACTTTTTTTGGTACATATTGTCTTCACTTCTTTTCAATGTCATAATCGTCCATGTCAGTCAAAACCATGTTAATACTACCTCTCCCATTGTCACCTAGAATAGGTCATTTTTATAATTCAAGTCAATCAATGAACAAATTTATCTTCATGTTATCACTTTTATATTTATGCATTTTCTTTGGTATCTTCACTCTTAGATAGAACGCATTATTGATTACTCTTGGCTTGAAGCATATAAGAACTTGATCAAACAATAGGTTGTTAGCATCAATAAATCATTCAAATCATAACCCTTATACATCATTGAATTACAATGTCTATTCATATTTTTTCTTCCTCTTAGTCTTGGTCACTTGTCATTACGAAAGGATCGCATGAGTACATATTTTCATATTATTTGCTATACATACGAGTTTCTAACTCCTTAATAGTTTTATACGTTATCACCACCACCTTCCATCACCACTTTCACTAATCATCATCACCATGGATTAGCAAAAACTTAGTTTTATAAATCTTGAGTCATCTACCGAGTTATCACCACATGAATCCTACTAGTAAACCGACACCAACACTAGCACCACTAGCATTAACTCTTTATATTCCAACTTCACTTCATATCTTCTTTCTAGGCACTATTTTGTAGGCTCTTATCATATTATATTCTCGCTTTTCTTATGATTGTAATTAGGAGACTACACTTCATGAGATCTTTGATTATATCATTTATATATCACATATATACATCTTATTTTTCTTTGTCAAAAATATGAAATATATTGCACTAATTTTTTTCATTGTAGGTTCATCATCATATATACTCGATTGTATATAACTTACTCATCTAAGGATGAAGTTTACATCAATTAGTTTTCTTATTTTAGGTGCTTCTTGACACCCTCGAACAAGGGGAACATCCTTTAAGCACTCATATTGCATTGTTTAAAGACAAAGCTTCTATTATACTAATATTTATTTTGAAGGTTCATCTTGACGCCCTAGATCAAGGGGAGCTTCCGTCAAGCATTTATTGAATGCATCTTATACACACTTTGTTGTATATCACTTACTCGTCCAATGACGAATATAGTTTTGCACTAATATTTGTTTTGTAGGTTTTTAATCATACCCTGAATCCTCAAACAAGGAAGAGCAACTGTCAAGGGGGAGCATGCACGCATTCATCATCATTCTCACTTTCAACAAGCCTTTGTGCTTCGATAAAAAGTAGAGAAAATAGGCTAACATTGCTATGCATTTTTCTTTATCATATATTTCTTATAATTTTTGTTGCATAAAACTAACCTTGATGTAGGTTAAGCCTCTTAATTTGATCCATGGATCCGCTACCAAACAAGGGACGGATTGGAGTAGACAATTTAACTGCACTAGGGATGATGCAAGCTCGCCTTTTTGGGGAGAAATAAAGTTAAAACTCCAAGGACACGCCCTTTTTGTTTTGACAAAAGGGGGATAAGAGTGTAAACGGAGAAGGTAATGTAAAGGTATTACGGATACAAGTAACTTTTTACATTTTACTATATATTATGTTTACATATTTTTTTCATCATCAAAAAGGGGGAGATTGTTAGTGCAAATATTACGATATTTAATCTATAAAGTCTCGCTTGTTTTGATTGATGACAAACATGTAACTTGTAATACATAACGTAAAATGTACAAGTTACTCATAATCACATTTTGTCTCAACATACATTCAACACCTCTCGAAGTCTCAAGTCCTCGTATGTTACAACACAGGTTCGTACATGTTTGTTATGTGGCATTATGATCAAAACCCTTAACAAATCCATATAGAATGTTTAAAATACGTTTAGAGTCATTAAGTATTTTAATAGGTTAACCATTCTATTTCGAACGTCATTTTACATTTTTCATTCACAAGTATTTTATACAAATACACCTTTTGTAAAATGTCTAACAAATATATATTTTTATTTGTACAAGTAAACTAACTATAATATTTATACAAGTACTAAAGTTTACTTACACTTGATAAAATATATTTTATTTTGACAAGCACTCAACTAGATATTTTAATTTATAAAAGGTAACTAGACATTTTATCAACTAGTTACATAATACATTTTACAAGTTTATTTTCATGAACATTTTAATCTAAATGAAAATGCATTTTTACATCATTCCATGCATTATCATATCTCTTTAAGATCTTTAGAAGATTTGGTTAGATTTGCAAGATCTTGAAAGATATTCTAAGATATCAAATCTAATAAAATATTATTATTTTTTGATTACCACTTTGGATATAAATACCAACCTATTGTTTTCTCATTTTCTCATCCCTTCTAACACACATTCTCTCTATCTTTCTTTCATCATTTAGATCTATAGATAACCATGTAGTAACATAAATTAATCACTCTCATCATTACATGATCATAACGCTTCTAACATTCATCTTTGTTGTAAGCATACTTTACATTTTGATCATCCAAGGAAAGCTTGGAGATCTACCCATCCTCATTCACCACAAGCATACATACATAAAGATCTATCACATCAAGCATGGGGAACTTGTGATCTTCATAATTTGAAGGCTTCCTATTAATGGAAGTTCGTTTAGAAGTAGTCATTCATATCCATTAGAAATTTATGTCATGGATCATCATTGTAAACATTATTGCATCATCACAACACTTTTACCAAACTAGATTAGATGGTTTATGTGTTTGTACCATAAAACACAAGGTTTGTTATGATTGGGCCTTAAAACATAACAGGAGTGGTTGTACCGGGAAAGAACTCGACATCTAGCTTAGTGTCGGAAATATTTTATAGGCAACGTTAGGTTGGTTCTACCTCGAACTAGAACCCGGTATTTAGCTTTGTACCGGAAAAAGTGTAAGCGACGATTGCAAGGTTTTCTCTGCAGAGAAGGGAGCTTGTTGATCTAGTGAAGTAACTCTCGAGTTGGGTACTCGGGGAGTGGAGTAAGGCGAAGAGGAGATCCGTGACCGAACCACTATAAATCCTCATGTTCGGTTTGCAGTTTCCTTTATTTATCTCTTTACTTTTATAATTGCTCTATACTATTGCTTGTGATGTGGTTTGATGTTTGTGTGATAACTTGGTTTACTATGCTTTATATTAGTCACAAAAGATAATTGACACTTTCATATTATAACAAACTTCATAAGCGATTTGATACTAAAGATCTAAAGTTTTTAAACTGTAACGTATTCAACCCCCCCCCCCTCTATGTTTTCAGAGTTTTATAGTGATTTCAGGTAGATGCAGGTGCAGTAGCAGTAGTACTACCAATGGAATGCTGACCGCACCAGCGAAATGCTAGCCAGCATGCACATCAGTCATCCTCGCTGGACCGGACCACCCTATGTGTATGTGCCTGATATACCAGATGTCGGGGTGTAGCAAGGAGTCACTTTCATGCATCCTCAGCAAACTCCCGGTAGCACCTCCAGCACTGCCTATGATGCTTCTCGGTACCAATCTCCATGGACCACGACCACCAGCAAGAGTGAAACCTCCATTGTTTAAAAAAAATTTCTATGGTTCCTTCTAAACAATTTCCTTGGCTCTTTTGAAAAAAAAATTTATTTGAAATATGTTTGTAATAATACAACATCTAGGACTAACGATTATGCATTTGAATGTTTAGTACCCCCGAGTACAATTTTCTTGATGTTTTATTATGCAGATTTCAATTCATCGAGCTAATCTCGCATAACTAATAATAGGGTTATGCCATAACTTTTCCACATAATGGAGGCCTGAGATAATCAAAATTACGGTGTAACCAATAGTCTCAACTACAGCGTAACTTTTACATAGAGAGATGGGTGAGTGGAGATTGAAATTATCGCGTAACCTATAACATGAGTTATGCCGTAACCTTTGTGACGACCCTAGATTGGACTTCCTTGACGAGTAATTTAGAGGGGAGTTTTATTTCTATTCTAGTTTTTCATTTCTATTTTCTTTTTCTTTACTTTTGTATAAAATGGACTTTGTACAACCTATGTCGGGGGATAGGAATAAAAATGATTTAAATTTTAAAATTTTATACTTAGCTTTCTTGCCCTAGATTTTCTATTTTGTTGTGGAAAAATTGTGCCTTTTTTAAAATTTTGACATGTTTTTCTTAACCCTAACTAGAATAGACCTTAGCCGAGCACACATATTACCCTTTATTTCATTGGTGAGATTTAGTGTTGGGTTCAGTAAATAGCCAAACCCCTTGATCTAGGATTTGAATAGAAAATATCCTAAGTGTTTAGTCCGTTAAACACTAACAGGTCACTGAGTGCATAGTCTCGGTGAGCCATCTTCGAGATACTCAAGATGAGGCGAAGAAGAAGTCTCTCCACTCAAGAAGGCGGAACTTAAAGGGTGAAGACTAAGTGAAGAAGAAGATGCCGGATTCGATGAGTGATGACAATAACTCACCGAATCCCTAAAACTCCTCTCCAACTACTTACATCAAGACAAACCAAGTAGAAGATCAAGGATATGAAGATCAAGAATGAGCGGGATAAGGCGGGATAAGTTTGAATCGATAAGACGAAGTCCTTATCAACCAAAGTCAACTTTCCCGAATGGAAAACGATCGTGCTCGGTGTCATCACTAACCTTTGGAAAGCGCCTTGTCTCTTACCTAAAATAGTCTTTAGAATGAGACAAAATACATCGATATTTTGTCTTCTCAGAATTGTCGGTTGTCACTTAGGAAAGAGTTAAAACTCATACTTGTATAAATAGTATAAGAGATGGAGTGAAAGATTAAGCTTGTGAATTGTAAAAACACACATACAAGCTAGCCATCTTTCACTCCTACAAATACAACTTAATCCCGAGATAGCTCAAGAGGTACTTGTAGTTGTGCTCAGACTTAGCCTGAGCTTCGAGAGGAGTTACCAACCTTTGTCATTTCAATCCCAAGTACTATTCCGCATGTACTTGGGTAATGTATTCTTGTTTGATTTATTTCTAATAAAGAATATTATGTTGAAAATTAATCGTGTGTTTTACTTACATCTTATCACCATAGATTCACTATTAACTTGTTTTTAATACTTAAACTCAGAACGATAGTGAATAGGAACAACATTTAGCCTTTCCGCTTCCTTTTATTACCCCAAATCCACCAAATTATTAGTGTGCGGTAGTATTGTAAACTTTAGAACTTGACCTTTACATCATTGTGAGACCATAGATGAGCAAAGTGTGTCGAGTTTACTTGATTTATTTGGAAAGGACACTTGAGAAGTCAATGTTTTAAGATTAACACCAAAATAGCCCATATGAGTATATTTGTGCGCTTTATCGATTAGTCACCTCGACTTTTCGACCACCGTGTTAAAACCTTTTGGAACCTTATTATATCAAGTGTATAAATGAGGGTCCATTTATCCCAAAGACCGAAGGTTTGCCTAAACTCAAGCTCGATGAACTCGTGGATGAGAGGAGAGTGGTGAACCAGACCAAAGACTCAAAGCTATCATCATATCATGTCTTCCGATGATATTATGGAGTCGCTTATAAGTCGTAGTACTGACTAAACAAACCCGGGATGACCTAGTTCATAGCCATGATGGCCCATCCGATACCAAGGAAAACAGGACAATGGACACGAAACTTGAGTATAACACCTTGTGGCTAAGGACTCGAAACTCGCCTCAAACTTACACCCTGTACAAAACTCTTTTAAAAGAATCACAAATGATGGTGTTAAGTTGTCCAAACATGAAATCAATGTTGGTTTTGTCAATAGTCTCCCGAGAAGTGGTTGAATTTCTCTGGACTTAGGAATGCTAATCATATCCGTAATCTTGAACCTCCGAAATTTATGGAAATTTGTCTATGAGGAAAACCTCATCAATGCATTTATACCTTGACTTAAAAAGTCTCGGAAGTCAAGAAGTCCCGACCACCACTTCAACACCAATATCAACTGCTTTCTTTTCTAACAATGTGGTTCAAGATTTCCAAGAAAATTCAGATGATGAGCCTGACTTTACAAAAACTGACTTTACAAATCCACATTTGTGCATGAAAAACCCCTCTCATCACTCTATAAATACCCCTCACAAAATCATTAAAACACACACAAAGTATTTCTGCAACAAAACGCTGTCAAAATACTCTTTCAAACCCAGAAATCTTTGTGTTCTTCAAACCTTTTTCTGAAAAACCTTCTCTGTAAACATTTACAAAAAGTTTTTCATCACAAACTTAAGAGATTTAAAACTCTTTGATTGTTCTAGTTCAAATATTCTTTCAAAACCCTAAAAATCTTTACATGGAAATGGCTAGAACACAATCTCTTCAGTTTGCATCTCAGTGGGTAGGGGATTTCAGTAATGTTGAATTTAAAACTAACAATGTTATAGGCAATTTTGAATACCCCCAAAATGTCCCAGCCTATAAGAACATAATGAAATTTTTATTCAACTGCCCACTGAAAACGGCCTTTGTTCAGTGTCCCTCTATACTGTACCAAAACCTCCTCAGGGAGTTTTGGGCTACAACAGTGGCCTATGACCCGACACCCTCAACTAATGAGACAGACCTAAGACCCCTCATGGAGTATCTCCTTAAGTTTAGTCTTTTTAACAGGGAAAGATCAGTCACCCTGGACTATAAAACATTTTGTACTGCAACAGGGTTAGACTACAATAAAGGAGTTTATGTTGCCCATCCTGAGCCCTCCACAGTGAAGGATGGGTTAAAACAAATCATTTTGGATCCAAATTTTTTGGACAAGACCCCAATCACCAAGAGTTCATTTCGTGTGGCTTGGAGGATCCTATTCACTTTTGTGATTCAGGTCCTCGACGGGAACCACTCATCCACTGAACAAGTTAATTCTATTCAGTTGATGATGGCATACTGTTTGATGAATGGGGTCAATGTCGACATTGGAGAGATCATTTACAGTGATCTCGTAACCAAGCTACTGAGCAAAACTAGGGCGAAATACGTTTCGTACCCTAGGTTTGTCTCACGTGCTTTACAAGTGTTACTGGGTTGCAATTATCCTCAGGAACAAAAATGTTGTGCTTTACCTGGCATCCTGAGTCAATCTAATTTTCAAAAGACCCATCCCTTGTTACTAATATTGAATTGACGGCCCATATGGTTGCTGTAAACAACCAGAGGGACTCAGTGTCTCCTAACCCTGCTCCTAAAAAGAGAAAGGGGAAGTCTCATGCGCTTTACAAGTGTTACTGGGTTGCAATTATCCTCAGGAACAAAAATATTGTGCTTTACCTGGCATCCTGAGTCAATCTAATTTTCAAAAGACCCATCCCTTGTTACTAATATTGAATTGACGGCCCATATGGTTGTCAGAAACAACTGAGGGACTCGATGTCTCCCAACCCCGCTCCTAAAAGAGAAAGGGAAGTCTCGGATCGAATAAGACCAAACCCAAGTCTCGGGGCCCCGAGGCTTCAGAACACAACCTAAAAGGCAAAAGAAGCCCATGATCGATATGTCACCCATCGGGACCAAGCAACATCCACCCCGTGACAACGAAGGACACCGGTAAATCAAAATCGGTGCCTTGGTCCCAACTACTACTCCCAAGATCCGTAGGAAACATACAACCCATCTTGGTAGGGAGCGCTTCCACATTGCCCAAGGATGACATTCGCAAATCACGCCTTTTGTCCGAGGGCCAACCAATGATCCCAAAGACTCGGGGAAAACAAACAACCCACTAATAGGGATATCACCGCCATCGACTCCGCCTAAAGGCACTGGAAACACCCACCGGTGTCTCGGGGTCACAGGGGACAAAGACTCGGAGGAAAGGAACAACCCACCGATATGGAACCCACCACCAATCCCGACTCCAGAGAAGGCACTAGGAAACACCCACCGTTGTCTCGAGGAGTCAACGGGGAAAAAGACTCGAGGAAATATACCACCACGATACGTAACCCATCACCCCACATTGTTAATCGTTCACGAGGTCGCCGATCCGATATTCTCTCAAGAAGAACAAGTCGACGGTGAAGATGCAATTTTATCGCCAGGAGAAGAAGTGGACGCGATGCTCAATCGAAAAAGAGCCTCATCCCGATCCAAAAGGGCCTAAAGAGTCACCTTTCACCAAGATAATGACTCGACTCTTCGCATCTTCCCGTCTCAAGAATTCGTGAGATTTGATAACACTCTACCAACGATGCAGAGGCAATCGTTATGTGGATCACTAAAGCTTCAAGGAAGCTATATTCGGGTCACCGAAACTTTATGGGATCAACACATCGAAGTCACCGCCACTATGCGATCCGAAAGTCAAGTTTTTATTTCAACACCAACACCGATGAGCATGGGGATCGATGTATGACAATCTTCACAGAATGGATGAAAACTTGGATAAATTTCTCGTGCACCTTCGTGGTGTTGGCACAAAGATAGATGAAATCGGGAATCACAAAGAAGACCCAACGCTCAACTCCAAAGTGCCGGAGGCTACCGAGGCTTACTTGAAACACTCCTCCACCTCACCGAACTAATCGAAATGCTCAAATCGCAAATGTTGTGGTCTTCAATCTTCGTGCCGCCTCTTGAGCTACATTGGGCTCTTTGGATACTCGGTGGCTACTTTGGCTCATGCATCGTCTTCTATGGCCTGGAATCTTGGGCCCAGAATGACTGCTTTGGAAGTATCTCAGGCTAATTTGGAAGCAAAGGTCACTGGTATTCAAACAGATACTTCTGATATCAAGGCTTATCAAGCCTTTAAGGGTTAAGCAGCTCAGACTCCCTCAGTGCGAGCTACAACTCTTGCCCTCACTGATGCTACGGCAACATTTGAGGAAAGAATACTACTGAAGAAACTCCTTCTCACACTGAGGGGGAGCCAACACCACCCGTTTCAGTAATACCCATCTCATCAGTTCCACCTACATCTACAACAACATTAACTATGACAGTGGCTACACCCATCACAACAACAACACCTCCCTTGGTAGCATCATCTTCCTCATGCCAGGACAAAGGAAAAGGCAAAATGCAAACACTTGAGCCTGAGAAGATTCCCTATATGATCGGCAACATTGAGTACCTGCTTTCACCACAATAGCTAAATGCCTACCTTGCTAAGGAAGCGAGGAGAAAGAAACTTGCTGAAGAAGAAAGAAAGAGCAGAGAAGCACTGGTACAAGTCGTTGCTGAGGAAGCTGAGAACATAGGAATTGATCCAAAGAAGCTTCAAAAGGGTCGAGCAGATGAAGTTCAAGGATGCTCAGTCGCTAAAATGGTGAAATGAAAAGAAATTGAAAGAAAAGAACAAGAGAGTCAGCAACCATCGGGCAAGAAAGAATTGACCACTAAAATCGGTCAATGACAAGCGTAAGGTCGCTGAGAAAATCATCGATGTCGAATCATCCCCAAGTCCAAACCATCGGCAATGAATGTCTGGGGGGATGATAAAGACACTTCGAGGTTCATGATCCCCGAAATTCACCGACTTTGGGATCACCGAACTTGATGAACTTGGTCCGATCATTGAAAAGAAGAAGAATGAGGTGGTTAAGGAGCTGATGAAAATGCTCAAGAAAAGATATGAAAGACCGAGGAATGCACCAACACAACTAGGAATTCACCGCCTTAAGCGCACTACAAGGATCTCAACCTTAGTCATCACAGGCAAAAGAAAGAGGTTGAGTTCCACCGAGATCAAAGTGCTCGGACTCGAATGCAACAGGAGCTACCTAAAGGTGTAAAGTTTGTAGACTGCCTTGTGATTGAAAAGCCCGAAGAGGACTGCTCCATATTGATGTCTATGAAACCCATCATTCCAAAGATGGAGTGACATTGATCAGCAGTGTGGGTGCAATGTCGAGCTACATACCAATGGCCTCTCAAATCCAGACTCGAAAATTTCGGTTTCAGGTCGACTTAAACGCCAAGATAAGAGAGCATCCGACGGAAACACTCATCATCGATGAGTGTGTAAATACTCATCATTTTGGTCAATCTGAACTGCAAAACGTTTAAAATGCTCGTAAATGCATCAAAATACTCGAAAATATCTCAAAGTTGCATTTATATGTTTCAAATGCAAAATGTTTAAAATCGATGAAAAGCGAGCTAAGTTTGCATAATTGGCGCTTCACCCCCCAAGTTTCAAAAATTGTCGAAATAGTCCCCGATCACATAATTTCAAAGAAAAATCACCAAAGGTCCTTTTAAAATCATAAGTTGTCAAAATTAGTCCTTTGGTGAAAAATGTCAAAAGTTTTGAGAAATTACAAGTTTGGTCCTCCAAGTTTGAAAATTGGCAAAATGGTCCTTGAAAATTGGAAAATGTCACTTTGGTCCTTATACTATTGAAACTTGTCATTTTAAGCCCTTGGAACAACTTTTCAAATTTAGCGATTTAGTCCCTTGATTTTCGAAATGGCAAACAAACCCTTGTATTAAGCTTAAGCCTAAACACCTTTTGGACTTGTCAAACCCCATTTGACCCTCGCCATGGCCTTTGGACCCTACCCATTTTGGACCCTCACTTTAATATTAAAACCCAATCAACCCAAGTCAAATAACCACCCTACCCGCTTTTTCTTTCTTCCACAACACCTAGCCCGCAACACTCCATGCCTTGTCCCTCCTCACCTTTACACTACCATGTTCCCTCTCTCAACAAGCCTCCAAGAATCATTAAATGCACCCTACTCCCACACTCAACACTCAACTGCTAAAAACACCTTTCCCGCCAAAACCAAATCAATGGCTAAAACTCTCAAGCCATCCAATGGTCTAAAACCAAGTGGGATTAGCTCGGAGAGACAAGAAAGAGTTTGGGTATAAAAGGAAGCAAGAGGAGAAAGAGAGAAGAAGTAGCTAGTTTTATAAATTTTCCTAATGTCGTTTTTTAAAATTAATGTTTTAGTTTAAAGCAAATGTTGTAATTTTAGTTTTCATGTATCATAATTAAGCTAAGACATCATTGTAATGTACTTTTGAATATCAATTCAACTTTTTATATAAATTCCAAGTTTCCAGCTAACTGTTAAAAATTTTAGTTTCTTTGTCTTATGTACAAGCTTCTATTAGCTCCTTTTAAGCTCAAACAAGTTCACTCAAGCTTATTTTAGCTTTTGACAAGCTTTGGAAACAGTTTCTAGCATTTTCACTTATGGTCAATAAAAGTCAACTGTTGATGCAAATTGGAATTGGAAATGAAAATGGGTGTTGCGTGGTGATATTGGGTTGAATTAGGCTAGATTAGGTTAGGTTTGGGTTCGGTTTTAGCCTCGCAACATAATTCGGATCTATGTGAGTAACTGTCTCATTCACAATTTCACTCCGGTTTGCATATTTTGCTTGAACGGTATTTATAGTCATAATCTGCTTTACTTGTTTATTTAGTTGTATTAAAGATAATTAAGCTCGGTTTGATCATTGGTACAAGCTAGTGCGATGTTTCTATCAATTTTAGTTGCATAATGATTATTAAAAGGGTGTTTGGTTGAGTATTAAGCTACCTTTGGGTTTGTTTCAGAAGTAAAAGATGCTTAGGTAGTTTACTTATAGGCTAGGATAAGTAGTTTTAGTATAATCTCAATAGCCATTTCATCAAAAAGTCAAAATCCCATGTATCATCGTCTTATAATCTCCATGTTGTGATTTTTACAAGATCAAAAGTTTGTTTTGTGTTTCAAATTCATAGGTCTAGCTTGCATTAGTGTTATTTCATCAATTAACATCATATTCAGTCCTTGAATCAAGATCAAAGTTCCATTTGGTCAACTTTCCATTTCTTTATAAAAAGTCAAAAACATGAAATCCAGTTTTGAGGCCAGTTAAGTTGATTTTTCTTGGCTTCATCTTTAAGCCAATTCAAGTGAAACTTGATGTTTTAAAATCTCATGTTGGTCTAATTTCTTATTTGCTTTTTGTATAATTTTGTGAATTTTTAAAAGCCTAAAAAGGCTTGTGATTATGAGCTTATATGCTCGTGCGGGGGCCGATCTGCAAGTGTTTTTGTGCAGATCTTGCGCCCTTGCACAAAGCTCAATAGAGCTCACTTAGGTTTGATTTTTGGTTTACATGTTCTTAGCCAGGTCCTTTTGAGGTTCCCACTCTGGTTTTCCATTCTCTAGCTTATTTAAGTGCTCATTTTTAAGCTGCAAGTAGAACCCCTTTAACTGTTTTTGCACAAAAAGCTCATATCCTCAAATCTTGGTAATTTGCAATCCAGAGGTTATAGCTTGTTGATTCTAGTTGCATTTGGTCACTTTTAGCATATTTTAGCTTGTGTATCAGTTTGGTGCTTGTTTTGTCCCTTTAGCTTATCCAAGTGCTTATTTCATAAGCACTTTGCACATCAGTTTCAAATTCCTCCACACAAGCACCTGTTTTTCCATTTTTCTTAGATTTTAAATATAATTTTAGAGTTTTCCTGAAATTTTCAGATTTTTCCAAGTCAGTTTGCTATTTTTCTTGATTTTAATTAGTTTTTAAGCATTTTTAAATAGCATTAAATACAAAAATTAAGAAAAGTTTCAAAAAAATAATTTTTCATTTTTCTTAAGTTAAGATATATATAAAAGCCAAAAAATATTTTTCCATATTTTCTTAGTTAAATTTGCATTTTTAAATAATTTAATTAGTTTTAATAGTTTTAATTCCTAGAAAATAGAAAATAATCGAAAAAATACAAAAATAGTTTTGAAAATTCTCTTTTGTTATTTTAGACTTTTCTAAGTCATAATTTTATTTTTCTAGCTTTATTTCATATTTTCTTGTATTTTAGGTTATTATTTAATAGTTAAAATTAGTTTTCAATTAATAGTAATTAATTTAATAGTTATAAAAATAATTTTCTTTTTCTAAATATTTTCTTTTATCATTAGGTTTGTAAAAATGTCATTTTCATATTTTTAGGACTTTTATTTCTTAGATCTCACTTTTTATTTTGTACGTTTACGTAATTTTATTTAAACGTAAGTTTTAAGTTTTAAACGTTCATCAATTTTAAAAATAGTGATAGCGTTTATTTAATATTTTTTTTTTTTAACTTTCTTTAATTTGCATTTAAGCCCTTGTAGTTTATGTACTTTTCCTTAGTTATAATCATATTCCAATCCCTTTTTCCGTTCAAATCCCTCGATCACTATTCGTTGGGTGATCCATTGCATAGCTCGCTGGGACATAACGACCCGGGGAAACACTATACTCCCCTGATCTTCATTGAGTTCGTGCTTGAGCCATTTTAAGTTTGTTACGATCGGCCATTCACAAGTGGCGGCTTGAGTGATAAAACTTGACGGTTTGGCACGGATCAAATTTTTACGCCATTGCTTGGAGTCAGGCTTGATTATCTTCGTTTAGCAGATTAGTGATTTGAATATTCACTCATTGTTCATACCATCTATATATGTTTATATTTTCTTATAAAATTCCAAAATACAAAAATACTCTTCTCATTCCTCTTATCCGTATGATTCTATTTCTCTTACCCTCGCACTGCTTTGATTCTACTCTTCTTTAACCTCAAAACCGTTTAATTCTATTTCTTTAACCTCTACATGTTTAATTCTCATGGCGACATTCGATTATCCTCGTTGTTTCCACCGCAAAAGCCGTATGAAAGAGGATCACCGATTGTCGAATCCGGATTGTTTATGCAAGCGATGTGGAAGGATGGGTGCAAGAAAATATTGTTATTGGTGCGAATTATCGATAACTCTCGATGATTCTCCAAGTTTTCCGACCATCCGCCACAACCCGATGAACCCGTTCAAGAACCGGAGACCATAACGGAAGTGGTGGAAATTGCTAGCTCTCAGAGCACACCACTTGTCCCACCTCCTGATTTTTCAAAATGTTCTTCGAGACTTGATAGTCATTCGGATTACCATGTTGGTTTTGTTGATTCTTTGAATAAATCGATTCCTTCTCATAACTATCAAATGAAATCGTTTATTCCTTGCGTCGGTTGTGGTGAACCTCTTTTTGGTTCACCCTGTCGTTGGTGTACGTGTGTACAATGTGGTAATGATATTCATAACGGGAGTTGTTTGTTTTGTGGTTCGAGGAATTCATTTGATTATGATCCTAATCCGAACTCATTTAACGACCCCTCAAACTTTTCCAATTACCCACCACAACCCGACTTATCTTCATATAACCAACATTACTGCTGTGAATTTTGTGGAGGTCCTCACCAAGGATTTGAGTGTCAACTGAAACACGTTTGTCTATGAGCAGTTTTCCGGTGATGCTCGAACTTTGGTTATAACCAAAATCCATATGATTCACTGTCTGGACTCAGCAGTTTCTTGTTGTGAGAACTATGGAGGTCCCCACTTCACTCGATTGTCAAATAGGGAATCCATTTCCTTGTAACAATCATGACTTTCACGTGTTTGACAATTGCCAACCTCCACAAAGACCATACGGTTCAAACTCCACCGAACCGTTGTCTCAAGAAATCTCCACGATTTTGAAACCACAATGAAAACACTTGATGATATGATTAGTAACTTTAAGAATCAAGTGAGTGGTGAAAAGACCATAGGAGAATTGTCGGCGAAGAACGAGAAGAACGAGAGGCCCGTAAATCTAGGGAAGAATTATTAGTCCTAGAGCATGCGGCTCTAAGGCGCGTTCCCAATTTCTCAAGGCAGCTCTATATGATGATGACGAGGAGAGTTTTATCCTTTTAAAGATAATATTTCTCAACTCCCTCGGTCGGTTGATATCCAAGCGGTTGAGATTCCATCTCAAACAACGCTATCACACCCGAGATTCACACTCACTCTCTTATTATGGGGACGAGCATCTCGACACTTTCTCTGAAAAGGAATCGGGCAATTCATAAAGTCTAGTGTTGAGAACCTTGTCCCAATCCCAAGAGAGTCACAGGGAATTCTTGATCATGTGTGTGATATCCTCCTCCTCTTGTCTTCCAAAATGATCATGTTGAGATGTTCTCCGATTCGATGATGATGATTCGTTATCTTGTGGAGACATCGTTTATGTGGAAGATTTACCTTCCGAGCTTGTTAGCTTAGAAGAAGAGAATGATGAAGTTCTTGAACGAAATCAAAGATGAAGCTCTTCGCCTTACATTATTGAATGTCGGTCTTCTCATTTCTAAAATCGAGGCTTTCAAAGAGAAACCAATTTCATCTCCTATCCCCATTAAGGGTAGTGACATTCTTTCCGATGATTCTAATCCGGAAATGAAACACTTTTCATTCTCATAATTCTCTCCCGATTATGAATCATTTACATTGGAGGAGTTCACTAGTGAACCCACTCATATCAATTCGAATATGATTCATTCACCTTCAAGGAGTTCTCGGATGAACTCACTCATATCATATCTCCGCGGAGTATGATAACTTCTACTGATATAGACACACCGGGATATGTCTAGACCAATTGAGCTTAAATGATGAGGTTCATGCTATTATGAATTCTCCTTCCGATGATGATGAGTTAGTCATGATGTTTATCATGATTTTCTATCTCTTCTTCACCTATCCGTAGCTTCTCTGTTCTTCACTCCTGGGAATGAAGACATTATCTTGACCCCGCATTTCCATGTACCATTTGTGAGCGGGTCTTTCTATGTATATCTCATCGGTGTGGAACTTTCATGTGCTTCAAATGTTTGTCCAAACATTTTGAATGAAAGTCCGATGGAGATTGTCTCTTCCACTTACTTCCCATGAACCAATTAATGCGGGATCGAGTCAAGCTAGCGAATCGGGAATCAAAAGCAAGAGCATGCCATATGGTTTCACCCATATTTCGACTTCTTTCTATCTTTCTACCACCCTAGTGTGGGGGGTTGCCCACATGTTGTGTATAAAAAAAAAAAAAATCTTTCTAAATAATGGCCGTAATATTTCCCTTTTACGTTCTCGGTTTGCATAACCGCAGGTACTTTGAATATTGAGGGCAATATTCATTTCTAAGTGTGGGGAAATTCTCACGAATTTTATCATATGTATTATCCGCCTAATTCCCGTTTTGGCCAAAATTTTTTTGGAGTAAGTGTTTTGCACTTACTCATCCGTTATCGATCCGCTTGTCTAATAAACAAAAGGATTGGCTAATCCAGAGCAAACGGCTCTTGGTAAAGATATATCAAATCCGTTTACGACTTGCAATTTGCCCAAAATTGTATGGTATTCACTCACCATATCCTTAAAAGTGAAGAGTTGGCTAGCCCGCAAGTTTATGGCTTGTGGTAAAGGCGATGGAAAAACCATAATTGGTAATCGACTCACCAAAGATAATATTGATAATTTATCTAAGAGTTGGCTAGTCCGAAGCAAACGGCTTCGGTAAAGACAAATCAAATCCGTTGGAAGTCGGTGGTTTGCTCAAAATCACATGGTTATCGGTGTACCATAGTTCTTACTTGAACTGAAACATTTGGCTACTCGAGTAATGGCTTTTGGTAAAGAGATTCAAATCCATTAAGTTTTCTCAAAAGATTGCTAGGGACTAGCAATAGTTTAGTGTGGGGATTGATGAGTGTGTAAATACTCATCATTTTGGTCAATCTGAATCGCAAAACGTTTAAAATGCTCGAAATGCATCAAAATCTGAAAATATCTCAAAGTTGCATTTTATATGTTTCGGATGCAAAATGTTTAAAATCGGATGAAAAGCGAGCTAAGTTTGCATAATTGGCGCTTCAGGTCCCCAGTTTCAAAAATTGTCGAAATAGTCCCCGATCACATAATTTCAAAGAAAAATCACCAAAGGTCCTTTTAAAATCATAAGTTGTCAAAATTAGTCCTTTGGTGAAAAATGTCAAAAGTTTTGAGAAATTACAAGTTTGGTCCTCCAGTTTGAAAATTGGCAAAATGGTCCTTGGAAAATTGGAAAATGTCGACTTTGGTCCTTATACTATTGAAACTTGTCATTTCAGCCCTTGGAACAACTTTGCAAATTTGGCGATTTAGTCCTCGATTTTCGAAATGGCAAACAAACCCTTGTATTAAGCTTAAGCCTAAACACCTTTTGGACTTGTCAAAACCCCATTTGACCCACGCCATGGCCTTTGGACCCTACTTATTTTGGACCCCACTTTAATATTAAAACCCGGTCAACCCAAGTCAAATAACCACCCTACCCGCTTTTTTCTTTCTTCCCAACACCTAGCTGCAACACTCCATGCCTTGATCCTCCTCACCTTTACACTACCATGTTCCCTCTCTCAACAAGCCTCCAAGAATCATTAAATGCACCCTACTCCCACACTCAACACTCAACTGCTAAAAACACCTTTCCCGCCAAAACCAAATCAATGGCTAAAACTCTCCAAGCCATCCAATGGTCTAAAACCAAGTGGGATTAGCTCAGAGAGAGACAAGAAAGAGTTTGGGTATAAAAAGGAAGCAAGAGGAGAAAGAGAGAAGAAGTAGCTAGTTTTATAAATTTTCCTAATGTCGTTTTTTAAAATTAATGTTTTAGTTTAAAGCAAATGTTGTAATTTTAGTTTTCATGTATCATAATTAGTGAGACATCATTGTAATGTACTTTTGAATATCAATTCAACTTTTATATAAATTCCAAGTTTCCATTAACTGTTAAAAATTTTAGTTTCTTTGTCTTATGTACAAGCTTCTATTAGCTCCCTTTTAAGCTCAAACAAGTTCACTCAAGCTTATTTTAGCTTTTGACAAGCTTTGGAAACAGTTTCTAGCATTTTTCACTTATGGTCAATAAAAGTCAACTGTTGATGCAAATTGGAATTGGAAATGAAAATGGGTGTTGCAGTGGTGATATTGGGTTGAATTAGGCTAGATTAGGTTAGGTTTGGGTTCTGGTTTTAGCCTGCAACATAAGCTGGATCTATGTGAGTAATCTGTCTCATTCACAATTTCACTCCAGTTTGCATATTTTGCTTGAACTGGTATTTATAGTCATAATCTGTTTTACTTGTTTATTTAGTTGTATTAAAGATAATTAAGCCCGTTTGATCATTGGTACAAGCTAGTGCGGTGTTTCTATCAATTTTAGTTGCATATGATTATTAAAAGGGTGTTTGGTTGAGTATTAAGCTACCTTTGGGTTTGTTTCGAGAAGTAAAAGATGCTTAGGTAATTTACTTATAGGCTAGGATAAGTAGTTTTAGTATAATCTCAATAGCCATTTCATCAAAAAGTCAAAATCCCATGTATCATCTTATAATCTCCACTGTTGTGATTTTTACAAGATCAAAAGTTTGTTTTGTGTTTCAAATTCATAGGTCTAGCTTGCATTAGTGTTATTTCATCAATTAACATCATATTCAGTCCTTGAATCAAGATCAAAGTTCCATTTGGTCAACTTTCCATTTCTTTATAAAAAGTCAAAAACATGAAATCCAGTTTTGAGGCCAGTTAAGTTGATTTTTCTTGGCTTCATCTTTAAGCCAATTCAAGTGAAACTTGATGTTTTAAAATCTCATGTTGGTCTAATTTATTATTAGCTTTTTGTAAAATTTTGTGAATTTTTAAAAGCCTAAAAAGGCTTGTGATTATGAGCTTATATGCTGCATGCGGGGGCCGATCTGCACGGGTTTTGTGCAGATCTTGCGGCCCTTGCAGAGCTCAATAGAGCTCACTTAGGTTTGATTTTGGTTTACATGTTCTTAGCCAGGTCCTTTTGAGGTTCCCACTCGGTTTTCCGTTCTCTAGCTTATTTAAGTGCTCATTTTAAGGCTGCAGTAGAACCCTTTAATCTGTTTTTGCACAAAAGCTCATATCCTCAAATCTTGGTAATTTGCAATCCAGAGGTTATAGCTTGTTGATTCTAGTTGCATTTGGTCACTTTTAGCATATTTTAGCTTGTGTATCGAGTTTGGTGCTTGTTTTGTCCCTTTAGCTTATCCAGTGCTTATTTCATAAGCACTTTGCACATCGATTTCAAATTCCTCCACACAAGCACCTGTTTTCCATTTTCTTAGATTTTAAATATAATTTTAGAGTTTTCCGAAATTTTCGATTTTTCCAAGTCGGTTTGCTATTTTTCTTGATTTTAATTAGTTTTAAGCATTTTTAAATAGCATTAAATACAAAAATGAAGAAAAGTTTCAAAAAATAATTTTCATTTTCTTAAGTTAAGATATATATAAAAGCCAAAAAATATTTTTCCATATTTTCTTAGTTAAATTTGTATTTTAAATAATTTAGTTAGTTTTAATAGTTTTAATTCCTAGAAAATAGAAAATAATCAGAAAAATAAAAAATAGTTTTGAAAATTCTATTTTGTGCTTTTAGACTTTTCTAAGTCATAATTTTATTTTTCTAGCTTTATTTCATATTTTCTTGTATTTTAGGTCATTATTTAATTGTTAAAATTAGTTTTTAATTAATAGTAATTAATTTAATAGTTATAAAAATAATTTTATTTTTCTAAATATTTTCTTTTATCATTAGGTTTGTAAAAATGTCATTTTCATATTTTTAGGACTTTTATTTCTTAGATCTCACTTTTTATTTTGTACGTTTACGTAATTTTATTTAAACGTAAGTTTTAAGTTTTAAACGTTCATCAATTTTAAAAATAGTGATAGCGTTTATTTAATATTTTTTTTTTTTAACTTTCTTTAATTTGCATTTAAGCCCTTGTAGTTTATGTACTTTTCCTTAGTTATAATCATATTCCAATCCCTTTTTCCGTTCAAATCCCTCGATCACTATTCGTTGGGTGATCCATTGCATAGCTCGCTGGGACATAACGACCCGGGGAAACACTATACTCCCCTGATCTTCATTGAGTTCGTGCTTGAGCCGTTTTAAGTTTGTTACGGTCGGCCATTCACAAGTGGCCGGCTTGAGTGATAAAACTTGACGGTTTGGCACGGATCAATCACCAAGAAAGTCAAGCTTGAAGCACTGGGAATCCATCTAGACTGACATCATTTTGCTTTATCTTTTTGTACTAGTGTTAGGAACCATGTAATGTGATGAATAAAATATGTATGTTTTGTTAAAATACTCAGTGTTCCTTATTGTATTCATTAGTACATTCGATGTGTAAGAAGCCATTTGCTCACTTACATCGATCAAACACTTAGGCTATTTGTATATCCAAATAGGGGAGGCTGTTGGGTTCATAAATACCCAAACCCTTAATCTAGGATTTGAATAGAAAATATCCTAAGTGTTTAGTCCGTTAAACACTAACAAAGTTCTTGAGTGCATAGTCTCTCGGTGAGCCATCTTCGGGATACTCGGTGAGGCGAAGAAGAAGTCTCTCCATTCGATGGGCGGAACTTAAAGGGTGAAGATCGAGTCAAGAAGAAGATGGTGGATTCGGTGGTGATGACAATAACTCATCGAATCCCTAAAACTCTCTCCAACTACTTACATCAAGACAAATGAAGTAGAAGACTAAAGGATATGAAGGCGAAGAATGAGCGGGATAAGGCGGGATAAGTTTGTATCACATAAGGCGAAGTCCTTATCAACCAAAGTCAACTTTCCCAGAATGGCAAGCGATCGGGCTCGGTGTCATCACCGACCGTTGGAAAGCGATCTTGTGTCTTACCTAAAATAGTCTTTATGTGAGACAAAATACATTAGTATTTTGTCTTACATAAATGTCGATTGTCACTTAGGAAAGAGTTAAAACTCATACTTGTATAAATAGCATAAGAGATGGAGTGAAAGATTAAGCTTGTGAATTGTAAAACACACACACACGTAAGCCATCTTTCACTCCTCCAAATACAACAATCCTTGAGATAGCTTAGTGGGTACTTGTAGTTGTGCTCGGACTTAGCACGAGCTTGAGAGGAGTTACCAACCTTTGTCATTTCAATCCCAAGTACTATTCCATAAGTACTTGGGTAATGTATTCTTGTTTGATTTATTTCTAATAAAGAATATTATGTTGAAAATTAATCGATGTGTTTTACTTACATCTTATCGGTCATAGATTCACTATTAACTTGTTTTTAATACTTAAAACTGCTTAACGATAGTGAATAGGGAACAACATTTAGCCTTTCCGTTTCCTTTTATTACCCCAAATCCACCAAATTATTAGTGTCTTGCGGTAGTATTGTAAACTTTAGAACTTGACCTTTACATCATTGCGAGACCATAGATGAGTAGTGTGTCGAGTTTACTTGATTTATTTGGAAAGGACACTTGAGAAGTCAATGTTTTAAGATTAACACCAAAATAGCCCATATGAGTATATTTGTGTGCGTTTATCGATTAGTCACCTCGACTTTTCGACCAACGTGTTAAAACCCTTTTTTTGCACTCACCTTTAGTGCAAGATACCCTACATACACCCATCCGAGCCTTTCTTTTCATTTCTTTACCCACAATATATATAATTTTTTCATTACACCTATTCGCCTTAGCCTGTCGTGTAATCTTAACTTTTGATTGAGAAGTTGCCATTTGTTTAAATTTGAGATCCAGTAGAGAGATTCGAGAGTTACGCCTATATTGAAGACACATACGTAAAGATCATTGAAGACCCCCCAATATTTGTCATATATAATTCATCTCAAGGGAGGGGATGATTTATCTATCTTGCTAGTTCATTTAAAAAAAATAGTTTGTTATTTCATTGAATAAGTATAAAAACCGAGATGTATACCTCGTTTACATTTGATGAATGAAGTTGGAAACAAGTCTACACCAACTAGTTGAAGAACAAGGAAGTGTGCGCATCATGACATCAACTAATGGCGCTCTAATTTATGACCCGATTTTCGCATTTTGAAGCATGGAGTTCTGGATGGACGGCAGATGGTGACAACTTGGTTATGAGCTGAGATTATTTGTTTTGTTCATTTTTTATTTTTTACCATTTAAAATATCCCATGTCTTATCCTACCCTTTAGCCATGAATCATGCTTAGGTGAAGGGAATTGAGCAGTCATTATTGTCTTGACCATGAATTTGGTCATGTATCATTGGTCTTTGTCACCTTCGATGTAGTATGTTAGGAATGACAATACACCCTAAACCATTGCAATATGATAACCCAATATTTCCTTCAAAGATTGTCTTGACCTTGGCTCTAGTGGTGGAGTTTTGTGTAACCGCCAAGTCTATGATAGAATACATACTATGTGATAACGCTACACGCGTCGTTCGGGGTCAAAGGAACTTCCTTTTCTTCGATCAAGTTTTATAACACCCTAGGCAGTGAACCTAATCGTTGTAGTGTAGTATTAGGGTAAGCCACGGGTATTGATATCTTTCTCTAGGGAATAGGAATGCTAGTGAGAAGTTACTACGCTAAGGTTGGGGTTGAGGAAGATTATTTTTATCTTTTTATGTTTTTAGGAAATGGAAAGGTACGAATCTCGGGGTTTGGATTTGGGGTTGGTATTGCTACCGTTTACTCTACTTATCTAGTTATCTAATCTAAGGTGTATGTAGTCTATGTCTAATTATTGTGTGCTCGTATGATAGTTTAAAGATGTGTTTACTTAGGTTTTACTACTCCTTAATTATCTCCTATTGGTGGTTGAATTGTCACGTCCTTATTCTTAATTGCGTTGTGTGTCTAAAGTTGTAGGGTATGCATTTCTCCCAACTCTTTGAAGTTACCAAAGGGTCTCGTCTACAAAATACCACTAGGGATCATAAACTCTAACTCTAAGGCCTCTTTGGATAGTTTAGCTTACAACCGCTCAAGGTGCTATAACCTAAGGTTCACAAAGATTAATCAAGCATTAAGTACACAACGAATGACCTATCGCATTACTAGATCATTAACAACTAAGATAAGAGACAACCAATCAATATTCAATAATTAAGTTTCATATTCCTAAGCAAACACACAAGTAAATTAGCGGACATGGAGAACATGCAAGCATACACACAAATAATCAAAGACATAATTGTATTAATGAAGTAAAGCACTTATCTTGGTGTAAGATAGGGTTTGGAACCCTAAAATCTTGTACAAGACAGCCTTGGTTCGGTTTAGGTTTTACTCCAAAAGACTACACACAAATCTTGAAAAATTCGGATTCTATATATAAGATTACATCTGCGACGTCACCTTATGTTGTGTGGCGCGTCGGATCGCCGTCATTAGGGTTTCGTCTTGGCCATGTTGGTCTTGCGACAACGTCACCTTGTGCTTGTGACACCGTCTCTTGACTTCGGCGCCGTGCGGATTGAATCTAGGTCATGCGAGTTGCGACGGCCTACTCTTTTATAACTTGACGTCGTCACTTGAAAATAAGAGTTTTGGCTTCGTCCGTCACAAAATCCTCCGACGGCGTCGCGATTAAGCGATGGCGCCGTCACCTTGTGTTTTCGGCGGTTTGGAGTGTCTCGATTCTTGACTTTGGCCATTTTCTTCGTATATCCGCGCCTTTTCGTCCAAATAAGTGCTATTACAGCAATTTGCCTTCAAGAGACCTAAAAAGTGAAAAGGAACGATATTAAGTAATAACGGATACAAAAGTGATCAAATAAGGGCTTAAACGACCCCTCAAAAAGGTACATTTTAAAACCTTATCACTATGACTGTGCAATTGAGAGATCGCCCTGAAATTAAACACTTAGAATAGGATTGAGTGTGAGAGTGTTTCATCTCCCATTTCGCAAGGTGTTTGGCATTGATTATTCTAGCATAGGAAATTCTTATTATCCTTAGCATTCGAAGAATATCTTTTTAATAATTATTCTAATAAGGTCTACTTGAGGGCAAGTAGAGTTTAAGTGAGGGGATATTTGATAACATCAAATAATACTTATTTTTTAAGTGTCAATTTCCCCTTTATGTTGACAATTTATGCTAATATTATTATAAGTTATGCCTTATTTCTTCATATTTCGTTTCATGATTATTAATGAAGTATGGAACGACATTTGGACAAATTAAGGCTTAATATAAATCATTCATCTACCATGAATACTACGGCGTAATTAAGTGATGATGTCACACCATAATATATTAAAGACTACACGTAATTAAGTGATGGTGTTATGCCGTAATATATTAAAGACTTGTTTACCACGGAATGAAGATTACGCCGTAACCATATACTAAGATTACGGTGTAGAAGTTACACATAATGATATTGTGAAAATTACGTCGCAACTAGCATGAAGATTACGACGTAGCATTGCATCTAAGAAGATTACGTCGAAACCACCTACTAGGTTACGTCATAAGTATGGATAAACTTTAAATGCAATCCGTTTTTGAAGGGTTACTGGCGTAACTAGTGCATGGGTTACGTTGTAGCTTTGTCAGGACTTTTATGCCTATAAATAAAACATGAATTTAACATTCCAAAATATCTCCCCTTTCCCAAACCTAAACTAGAGTTTGGGGAGAGAAACCAGAGAAGAAGAATCAAGGCTTAGGAGATTGGAAGAATGAAGTTCTCATTTACTACTATCACTATATTCGAGTTTGGATTCTTTTGTGTTTTTCTAGTAACCATACAATGAATTCGTTTTGTTAATTCAAGTTTTAGTTGCATTATTTATTCTCTTTTCTTTCTTTATATAGACATATTCTTTCCTATTCATAGATCACTAGTTTCAGTAGTATTCAAAGCTTGTTAGTCTCTAGTGGGATAGGGGAATTGACCATAGGACCCTAGCCAACTAGATTGCGAAGAATGGAAGGAATTGGCCATAGTACAACCATCCTTTGTGTGCTAATTGACCATAAAATCATCTATCAACTGGAGGTACTTAAGAAGTTAGGGGAAATATAAGATCCAAGAGGCCCGATTTCTAAAGAATTAGGTCTGTTAGATTTAACGCTTAATGACTCAACCTAGTCTACCACAACCTCTGCTTATTACAAAGAATTGAATCTTTGGTTCCGGAGAGGATTCTAGGGAACATAGGCTAGAGACAAATTTACCATAGAAATCTTAGTGATATTTATCCACTATATGGAGCTAAAGAAATTAGAATTGAATACATCTAAAGTATTGGTTAAGCTTTATCTTCCTCTTCTCTTGTCTTATATTTAATTTCTGTTAAAACCAGGATTTTAATTATTATTATACCATTTTAAATCAAACCTTTTAAAAATACAAAATACCTTAGTTCTTTTAGAAAACAGCTCTTAGGGACGACACTCGGATTTACCTAGGCTTTACTACACTCGATCGGGTTCTCTGCCCATTAGTATGTGTTAATCCTTGTATGTCTTAGTATATAAATTTAAAGCTGGATGAAAAATACGCATCAGTACCCCATAATTCCGACCATCATTTGAGGCATACACACCGTCCGTGACTTACACGGAAGAAGTAGATGCGAATTTAGGAATCCCAATGGAGGTAGAAACTTTGAACCAAACACAACTGGAGGATATAGGTTTAGATGCTTGTAATCATACTTACTCTTAGTTCTAGGGAATTTCCTAGTGTTGATGAACCGGAGCCTCAGCCTTTACACAATTTTCCATCTTTAGATATACTTCTAGGAGACAAAAGAGGAACCGACCCACCCATCAACCCATATAGTCCGAATAGTTGTAGGATGAAGGAAGCCATTCACACACCCCCTTCACCTCACGTGGCATATTTCCACCCTAATGGTGTGTATCTCTACTATCACTCGCACTTAATCGTAAGTGTAGGAAAACCCCTAATATCGTCAAATAAGGGTAGAGTCGGGCTCGAGACTCGAAAAAAATAAGCGCTTCTCGGGAGGCAACCCGAGCGTATTTAATATTATTGTCTATGTTTTTAATTTCGTTATTAGGTTGTTTGCATGCTAGTGTTTAATTATGAATATTTACATGATTAGTTTGTTTGCAATTATGCTTTTTTTTCTTTTGACTTTGTCTAATTTGTGATTAAAGGTACTTTCCATGAAATAGGTGTAGGAAGATCATATATGGTTATTATGAACCTAAATTGATTATGTGATGAATTATAGTTTAATTCTTAGCATGCTTATTTGTTTTTATTTATTTTTGTATGTCAATACTTGTGGATATGTTTTATGAGTTTCTGCAGGAAATAGACTTTAAAAACAAATTTTTTTCAATAAAATTTTCTAGAAAATAAAATTAAACAATCTGTCAGGTCAATCCTGATCGTGTCAGGATTAACACTTGACGGCGTCAGCTAATGCAGCACAGTTTTTCCAGATTTTTATTAAATGTCAAAAATTAACTTTTGAAAAATTTCCATAATTTTTTAAATGTCCAATTTTCCTGCATGTTATTTGTAATCTATTCTACAAGTATCCTTTAATTGTTTTGTTTTGTTTTTATTTCTAAGTCTGGAATTACATCTAGTTGTGATTTTTCTTTGTTCGGTTTGATGCTTTGGTTCGTTGTTTTGTCTTCCATTGCAGGATTAGATTGGATGAATATGGTCTTTTGGCAGTTGTTGGATGAAGATTTAACCTTGTACCTTTTTTCTCTATCCACACCGAGCAAATAAGTGGAGTATTAGTTTCTCCTATCTCTTTTATTTTTTCCGTTATCATAACTTTGGTACTTTTAAAAGAAATTAGGGATAATATTTAATTTAAGTGTAGGGAGGGTAAAAAGGGATACCTTAGAAACTAGAACTCACTTGATATTTGTTTTGTTTTCTAATAATTGTGTAATAAACCAAAAGAAATACTTGTTAGGGTAATTTTAGCACCAAATTTAGATTTTATTATGACATATAAGAGAAAAACTTTAGTCTTAATAAAGCGTCTCATGGATAGGAGTTATATAGCTAGCATAAAAACCCTACCACTCAAATTCTACCCCAAAAATATGAGGTTCGCCTTTAGATATATATGATAAAAGCATTCACTTTTAATGCTTATGAGTGTACCGGTAGTATATAAATTCTAGAACTTGTTTTGTGATGCATTCTGAGATCGCTAGTGAGACTACATTCGTATAGTTAGGATTAACTAAATGATAAGAGGCATTAGGATAACCCTTATTTTAAACTTGTTTATATAATTATATTGGATACACCGGTCAATTAATTACCCCACACCCTTGTTATGCACTCATTTTTAGTACAAGATACCCCTAGTTAACCCCTCTGAGCCTATCTTTTTCGCGGTTCTTGTAATATTTTGGTGGATTCTGAAATATTAATAAAGAGCATTGTTCACAATCCACCCCTAAATATACACCCAAACCGCCTTAGCCTTCCTTGTATGCACTCATTTTTAGTGCATTGTTATTATTTGTTAAACCCTTAGTTAATTGTCTAGTTGATTACATGGTTGCTAGGTCAAGTCATATTTTGTGTATAGAGTTTTGGGATGTTGGGACTCATGGGTTTAGTAACATTTATTATGGAATAATGGGGAAGAAGTCAATTATAATCCTCATATCTACATAAATGTTTAAGTACTTCACGTGTTTTGATCCTTGCAATTCGGGTCATTAGTTAATTTTTATATATTTAAAAGTTCAAGTGTAGGGATGCAATTATAAATCCCTTAGTTATGAAGAAAAAATCAAAAATAAATGAAAAAAGAGAAAATGAAAAAAGAAAAAAAATAAGAAAGAAAGAATTAAACATACGGACTATCATCCTGCCTCTATCCTTTATCTTTTGTTTTTGTTTAAGTAAAAAAAATACAAAAAATGTTAGAAGTTAGTGAGTCGAGTCTTGGCTTAGCAACCCCATGTTTTACATGCGATTAACTTAGATGATTGACTTGCCACGAGTAAAATTCCCTATATCGAACTAAACCGTGTTTTCCATACCCTTACACCTAACGTTATAACCCTTTAAAAGCCCTCTTTGATAGTCTATCCTTGGTGCTTACGCCAAAGCGGTGAAGGTTTGATCTATTGTCAAGCCTATGGTAATCTATATGCTATGACGGTTAAAGAGTGTTTAATTTTTCCATTTATATACACGTTATACAACTTATACACACGAGAGATGTGAGAATCTAAACACTTTATGTCGGTGCTAGTATATAATTTCCGTGCTTGTTTTGACTATTATAGAGCTTGTGGATGTTGTAAACTATTTTAAACCAATGTTAAATGCCCCATAACTTATAAATTGATTGGATAAAATCACATTTGCTTGAAGACAAGCAAATCCCAAGTGTATGGATATTTGATAAAGATTTAAAACAAGCATTTTTAGAGGGTTATTTAATCTCTAAACTCGTATATTTGTGATCAATTATTACCTTAAATCGTTCCTTTTCACATTGTAGGTACTTGGGACAAAAAAGCTGGAAACCGACACGTTTTGCGCTATTTTGGATGAGGAAACGAAGAAAAACGACCAAGTCGCAAAACTGTCAGGAATGGGCCCTTGACGGCGTCACAGCCTACAACGTGATGCCATCACTTGCATTTGAAGATGAAGTCTTGATACAAATTTTACAAGCGATGGCTCAGAAAAGATGAAGACTTTAGAAGCTGATGGCATCAAGTTCAAAATATTGAAGGCTAACGGCGTCATAACTTGCAAGTAACGCCGTCACAAGCTGATCAAGAATATCATAATATGCCCGCGAAGTAGTTGATAATGTTTGGCCATATCTTTTGCATACGAACTCGGATTTGAGTCACTCAAAAAAGCAAATGATCGGGATGAAAAGATCTAAAATTTGGTGGAAAAAGGGGTTGTGACGCCATCACATGTTACACCTGACGCCATCACAACGCTGCAGACAGAAAATAACTATAAATATAACATTATAACTTCACTTTTTGTAAGCCCTAAACCCTAAGTCCGATTCTAAGGTTTCGGTAGATGTTTTTCCAGCAACTTAGAGGGTTTTAATTATTCTATAAACATCTTGTAATGGTTTGTTGATTCTACCTTAATTTATGTCTTCAATTATCATTATTGTTACTTGTTCTTCATTGATTATGCTTGGCAAATTCACCTAGTGTTTACATATGATTGTATAAAACTTGTTAATGACAAATTAGATATTATTGTTTTAGTGACAAATTCAATGATTTACATTGGTTGTAGTTTATAATTCTTGCTTCCTCTGTCTCTTGTTTGATTAGTTGCCTCGCGTTAGGGTAAGAAAAGCGGCTTAATTCTTATTTGTAATAGTTTGTCCATCTTATTATGCTAGTGGTTTTGCTCGTTGTATTTATTGCGTGAATTGCGGCTTGTAGATCCTAGGAGACTTAATAGGTTTTAAGCTTTCTTAGGGAGTGATGACGTATAGTATGTACAACAGGCCCGCTAAGCCCAAAACATACTCTACACCCACGCCAGGCTTAGGCCCAATGACGGCAAATCCTATACTCAGGTCCAATAACCACGGCCAACAGTAAGCCCAACGACTAAGTTGGCTACGGCCCAGGCCTTGGAATGTGCACAAGACGCCTAACGGGCTGCACCTTCAACCGTTAGGCCTCTCACGTCCGCATCCGTGAATAACACGGAACCCTTGTCCGCCAAGGGTCCGACTTCGGCAACTAACCACTATATGCGATAATCCATGGAGCCCCAGCGACAAAACTCGCCTATAAAAAGGGCTCTAATCCCCATACAAGGTAGAACAACTTTCTCTCTCATAATTACACATATACTACTTTCCCTCTCAAGAATGCATACTTACTCTCACGCCGGAGTCTAATCGTGGGGTCCGTCCCCACCAGTAAGACTAACGGTTTACCTTTCTTGTCGGGGATCTCATCCAAATTACTTGAATTAGTACAAGATCAATCCACCAAAGGCTTGGCGGCCCATCCGATAAAGCTACCTCGGACTTCACCGTAACCCATCGCACAAATTGTACTAACAAGTTAGCGCCATCCGTGGGACCCAGTACACAACTGCGTTCCAGAAAATACTCACCATGAGCACCAGATTCGGACCAACTCCTGCTTTCGTGTCCACGTTATGGGGTACGGTAGAAAGAGGAGATCAAACGGCCTTGACGGACCCGGAGGGACCTGTGTCCGACTCAGCCCTCCGGAGGTATTGTGATAATCATTTTGACAAGATCTGGCCTATTGTGACGGAGAAAGCTCAAAATCGTGAAGAAAGAACCAAGATAGCGGAAATCCTGGAGGATTATCATGAAAACCAAAGATCATCACCACAGCGCCAACGTCAAGTGAAGACCTGCGGAAATAGCTTGAGAAAGAAAAGAGAAGGAATACGCAAAATGACGGCAGCCAAGGTCATACCCGATCCAGGTCACCCAAAAGAAAGGAGGACGTGAGGGAGACAGTGTTCAAGAGATTGCGCCAAAGTGTGTTCCATCGACTCGGAGACAGGAAATGAAGTGTTTCCATTTGTCCCAAAGACCGCAGGCAACAAGTACTCGATGGTACCGGAAAGAAAGAGAGGAGAAACCGTAAGGGTTCTCAACCGTGGCCGACATGATCAGAAGTGAGAAGTCAGGAAACCGAAAAAACTCGGTCGCGGAAGGCGAATGACCATTTAGACGATGAATCTCATGGAAGTAAAGGCCGAGGATCCAAAATCAAAAGGCGGAAGCCAAATGATTATGACCGCGACCTGGCCAACCCCTGGGTCTGCCAGGAAACTGATCCGTTCACTCTGCGTATCCGCTACTTGAAATGCACAGCAAACGCGGATACCAACCAACGTGAAAATATACGATGGGCGGAGACCACGAGGATTACCTAAAAATCTTCCAAGCAGCAGCAAAGGTGGAACGATGGGCCATGCCAACATGGTGTCACATGTTTAACTCTACACTCATCGGATCCGCTAGGGTCTGGTTTGAGGGCCTTCCGCCCGAATCAATAGATAGCTACGACAAGCTAAAAGAAGCTTTCTTGGCTAACTTCCTGCAACAAAAGAAATGTACCAAAGACCCTATGGTAATTCATCGCATCAAGCAAAAGGATGGAGAGCTAACGGAAGACTTTGTACGGAGATTCAAAGAAGAAACAAGGGGCGTAAAGGGAGCCCCGGAAAGCATGAAAGTCTCAGGATTCCTGCATACGATCGATCACCAATCCGGAATTGGTTAAGCGGTTACGCGACAAAGTTCTGAGGTCAATAAATGAGGCAATGGATATAACTTTTTCCTTCCTAAAAGGAGAAGTAGCCGCAGAAAATCGTGAAGGAAAAAGGTTATGGATGCAGCAAACAACGGAACGAAGAGAAAAGCAACAAGGTTTCCGCAAACCACAAAAATCTTCCAAGGAAATGATGATACAAAAGAAAGCGAAACACGCAAACCCTTTTACAAATGTGTCAACCGAAAAAGAAACTGAAAGGAAATTCTGCGAATTTCATGGAGAAGCAAGACATATCACAAAAGAGTGCCTGTATTTGAGAAAACAGAGAGAAAAGATGCAAAAGCGCCGATGAAATGGGCATACGCCCGAATGATACTGGCGGAACAAATAAGGATTACAACCTTACGTACCTAGAATAGAAAGACTCAGGAAGAGAACACAAACAATACAAGGATGCATTGAAAATTCAAAATAATTAAACCATGGAAAGACCAGGCGGACGCAGTTTCGGAGGAAGCAGCGAGCCAAAGGAGCAGACGCAAAAACAAATGACAACGCACTCTGACGGAAAGAATAATAAACCGGTAGAAATCATCACGGCCAAGAGGATAGCGGCAAAAATAAAAATAAAAAAAATTAAAAAAATAAAAAGGGGGGGGGGAGGATCCCGTCCTGGGCGGGAAAGCGAAGAAAGAATGGAAACAAACGGATAAACCTTATCCAAATGATCAATAAGAAGGGAGAATCTGCAAGTACAGATTCGCGTTCCTTCCCAAGAAATGTTGCGTCAAATCAAACAGAAACAATAAGCACTGAGGCTATAAGCCTAGGCACGCGCCTACCTACAAAACAATACATGAAAATTAATGCTGACGCATGCGGAAACAGTAAAATTATCACTATAAATACGCGGGATAGAAAGAAGAGGTCTAGAACCACTTCTTTATTGAAGAAAGAAAACCAGTGTACAACATGAGGGAAAGAAAAACTCCTCGAAGAACAAAAAAGAAGCTGAAGAGGTGCTTGGTAAAAAGGAAATATAGCCAACTCTTGACAGCGACAAATAGCCACCACATCATCGTTACTAAAAAACCCATACGTTACCTGAACCTTTGTCCACCAAAAAGAAAACGGAAGGGCAAAGACAGAACCAGTTGAAACATGTTCTAAAATGACAACTAATAACACTTAGTCGTTCTAAAATGACGACTAATAACCAGCCTCCGCGACCATTCACAACACTCCTTCCATCAAAACCCATGTCCATTGAAGTTTGTGTGGACATACCGAGATCCTAGGGCACACAAAAGGTGGGATCCGAAAACACAAAAGCTCCCACTAACCCTTCGAGATTTTGGTAGTGCACATAGTTCCTTCCAAAGAGTTGGCTCCTGAGTGGAAGAAGGAACTACGTCCCGGACCGGGGTCGATGGGTGTGATTGAATGTGCGAAGAGTTTGGTCCACGGGAGGATAACAAAGGAAGTGGGCACAACGCCATACGTAAAATGCCCCCAGCTAACAAGGAACCTCCCCAGAAAGGCAAACAAATAGAGGATGAAAACTATGCCTTCATTCCTCTGTTTATATAACCCGACCCTCCAAACAAGCGAACGTCTACTAATCCAGGCATATCGGGTTGGATAGACTGGGTTTAAGGTACAAATGATCAGCTTGTGAGAGCTGGGATAAAGTAAAAGTTGTGCAAAGCGGAAAGGTAACCTCACTAAAAGCCCTTCCACTTCAACGCAGTAAGGCGGATCCAGACGGGAAGCATCTTGAGGGGACTGTCGAGCCTGTAGTATACCCTACAGCGGAAACGAGAAGAAACACCATGGCCTCTCAGGATATGACCGCAAACCTACAAACTTCTTAAGAAACCCCGCAGGGAGAATATAGCGGCACCAAAAGTGAATCCGGCCAAAATGTTTTCTCAAGAAAGGACATCATAATTACTAAACGCAAGGAAAACTGCCACAGACAGCATATAAAATGGCAACCTCACGAGGAAAGATATACGGAGCATCAAAGAGCAACTCCAAGAAGGATGCCGGCCATCAACGAAGATCCGCAAGAGATTGGACACTACCAGTTATAAGACAAAATGAAAAAGGGTAAGAACAGTTAGCAATGAAAAATATGTACTCGAACTCATATATATGATAATAATTGTAATGTGTTTAAAAACGCAATCAACTAATAAAAAAATGAAGATTAGCTACCTTCATTATTTTATTCTTTAAAATGTTTTTTATCTTTATTACGTGCATAAGACGCGCAAGCACAAGGATTGGGTACGGCCCAAAATATGTTATTTCCGAATAGCATAAGGTTATCACGAATAACACAACTGGTGAACAACTTAATCACCAGAGTACGTAAGAGGTATTGCAAGCCCAGTACTGGGAGGATAGCCCAAAATTATCCAAAGACTATTATAAACGTGCATATCCGTATAACGTTAAAAATAGCACCGCACAGACAAAAAGAGTATGTGCACAAGACTATTATAAACGTGCATATCCGTATAACGTTAAAAATAGAACCGCACAGACAAAAAGAGTATGTGCACAAGACTATTATAAACGTGCATATCCTTATAACGTTAAAAATAGCACCGCACGGCAAAAAGAGTATGTGCGCAAGACTATTACAAAACGTGAATATCCGTATAACGTTAACAATAGCAACACAAAAATGGATAATAACATACGCTAATCAAGAACTTACATAATCAAAAGAGTTGATTACAACCATCGGAAGTATCATAGAAAGAAACAAATACAGACATTGTTCAGATGATTACAAAAGAAAAAGAAAAGAACAAGCCAAGCCCGTGTCAAGGCAGCAGCATTCACCTCAGGCTCGGACAGGACAGCCAAGACCCCACTAACTTCAGAAGATGGGTCATTAACAACCTCGACAGGGGTACCGGAACCATCAATATCATAATCCTCAACAGAAAGAGGTGTCGCGGAAATATCAAAAGCATTGACAGGAAGAGGCACAACCGGCAGAGAAGCAGTGCAAACAGAGGCTAAGTCACTGGCTAGGGATATTTCCACATCTATCACATTACGAGCGGACAAAGGATCGGCGGGAGAAGTATAAACATCGGAAGAGGACAATAGATAACCATCAAGGTGTTTCTAACCCGATCAACCCTCCTTTGAACAACCTCCGAGAACAAGACAAAGAATCTGTTGCCAATAATAACATTACTATCCCTATCATATACAGGGACAATAAGTTGCTCAAAATCCGTTGCAACCCCGCAATCATAGGAGCATTTGCGAAAGATTCATCAACACAGAAAAGGTCCATAACTTCCGCAATACCAACATTCTTGTTGGACTTAAGCACGGAAAGCAAAGAAAACTCCACATCTTTAAGGGCCCTCACAGCGGAAACATAGTGATCCTATGCAGAAGGATTATATGCAACAAGCTCAACAAGATCTCTTTTCTCCTTACCATGCGTGATGCCCGCAGCTAAACCCTCTTGCATACCCTTATCAACGGCACGCTCAATAACCTTTGCCATCGCCGCAGTATATTCCGGAGAGTTTAAACACTTAAACACAGCGAGGCTCATACCGTTCGTTAATAACCAACGACGGCTAAACAATAGGGTAAGGAATCGAGGAAAAAACTCATCAAGATGAATAGCCAGGGCATGCAAGTCAGCAACAACTAAATCAAACTTCCGCGAAAGTTCACCCATCTTAGTGTCCTGAATCTTACAAAACTCCTCCTCCAAAGCAGCAAAGGATGGAGCTCGGCTACGGAGCTCAGAGCATGACTCTTCCAAAGTCCGTATCTACAAACATAACGAAATCAAAAATAAATGATAATAAAATAATATATACAGGGACAAGAGTACGGCTGCATACCTGTTCGAAAAGACTGGAATTCTGAGACTTAAGAACAACAAGCTCAGCTCTCAAAGCGGATGACTCAGAATCTTTAACATCAAGGGATGAGTGAAGTGATGCTACCTCGGCTCGAAGAGAATTCCGTTCTCCCTCAAGCACAAAATTTTGGTCTTTTAGGGACGAAAGCTCAGTAGTAGAAGCTGCTATAGACGTAGCAGCAGACGATGTCTGGGAAGAAATAGCCTTGGCAAACTCAGACTTCAGAGTTGAAATTTCTTTATCCTTTCTCGCCAATAAAGACAATAAGCGTTTCCGCTCCATAGCATTATATTCTAAACGCTGACGAACTTCAGAACTAAAACACAGTTGTCGCGCCATGGCAACATTGAACTCACCCAGGAGGCCCTCATACCCCATATCACAGATATCGGAAAAAAAGGTAGGAGGAGCGAACTCAGCCACCATAGCACGACACTCATCAACATCATCAAGGAGAGAACCTTTAGCAACATTCCATTTCGGAACATGAAGACCGGAGGAGAATCGAATCGGACCATCAACAACGGATATCCCCAATCAAACATCAAGATCCGAAAGATCATCAAGACTTGGATAAATATCACCGACGGAGAAAGGTTATCCGGAAGGTAGGAAGGAATATCCACTTGACCCTTTCCCTTCTCCATAGAATGAACAGTAGTAACAACGGCATCCGTCATAACGGGCACAGAGGAACTGCGAATAAACAAATAAAACAGCAAGTAAAGGAAGGAAAGAAGGACAAAAGAGTTACTGGAAAAGAAAAGTATGAAATAACAAACCGGGAAGGAGAACCATCGAGATGAAGCAAACCAAAGCCAGATTCAGTGGGCGTCCCAGCTTCACAAAAAGGAGTAGTTGAAGATAAAGGAGAAGAAAAAGAATGAGTAGGCAGAGCATTCAAACAATATTCAAGAATTTGTGAACGTTGAGCTAGCAACTTCTTAATGGACTCTGAAGACTTACCACCAGTAGAGGCCCTACTGGAATCATTAAGATAACTCCTTGCCTTCTTAGGGGGATGGACAAGGCTAATGCTGACCCTCCTCCTTTTTCTACCAAAGCCATAAGCCACCCCACCGTCAAAAGCGGCGTTAGAGGCTGAATGGTCAGGACCCAGGATAACGACATCAGATGAACGAGAAACTTCAACTTCCAAGCAAATAGTTGTACGACTAGCCTCACCAGAGGAAGGAGGAGCAAGAGAGACAGTACGACCTTCGGTCAATTGTAGCAAGGAACTTCATCCTCCTCCCGCGGCCGAACATCGACAAGTAACTCTAAAGGGTTCTTCTGCTTAACCAAAGACAACAAATCCATAGTCGCAACAAACAAATAGGAAAGAAACAACGGTAAGAGCAAAATAAAAGTAAAGCAACGGAGAAAAATATAGGTACGGCATACCCAACCCGATTCTTTTGATCATAAAACACGGGATAAAAGTCATTGCCCAAAGTGTAGTTGCGGCTCAACCCAACCAAGCAAAGAAAAGGTTTGGAAACTTAACAAAGGAAGAAGCATTGGTAACAAAGGAGGCAACATGTTCGACATCAAATTCGGTATCCACAGGAGTAGCGTCTTTTGGAAGGCGCCTCCAATGAAGAAAGGATGTATAGAAGGACACGCAAATCGTCAATCCAACTAGGCCGAAGATACAGAGGAAGTCAAGAGCCTAACCTGATTGTGGAGCGTGAAAACGGATACTACCAACTAGATTGAAAGATCCAGTGAGAAGACATTTAGCAAAGTAAAAGAAAAATGGCTAAAGCCAAAAAAGGGGGTATTTATATAAACGGAATGACGATTAACCTAGAAAACCCTAAAAAAAGACACGCGTCCAAAAAAAATCTAATCCAACGGTTAAAATCAAAGCTACGCGGATAAGGATGGTAGAAGACCTAGGGCCCACGAAGTCAAATCAACCAGAACATGAAAAGCCGTAAAAAGCCCACGTAGTAAAAAACACTTCCCAAGGAAAGGAAGCGTCAAAGGAACACTTCATGAATGCGGAAGAAAAAACGACACAAGATAAAGTCAAGTAAATCCACCGCATGCGGCGACATCCGCACGCAGTGCACATACTAGACTGGGGGGACTGGATGGTATAGCAGTCCCTAAGGGTAGAAAAAAAAAGTACTTCCGGAAAAGAAAAAACGCATGACAAAATCTTTAGTCAACTCAAGTCTAGTGACATCCACCGCATGCGACAATATCCGCACGAAATGAACATACTAGACTGGGGGGACTTGATGATGTATAGTATGTACAACAGGCCCGCTAAGCCAAAAACATACTCTACACCCACGCCAGGCTCAGGCCCAATGACGGCAAATCCTAGACTCAGGTCCAATAACCACATACCCCTGGGCCAATAGTAAGCCCAACGACTAAGTTGGCTACGGCCCAGGCCTTGGAATGTGCACAAGACACCTAACGGGCTGAACCTTCAACCGTTAGGCCTCTCACGTCCGCATCCGTGAATAACACGGAACCCTTGTCCTCCAAGGGTCCGACTCCGGCAACTAACCACTATATGCGATAATCTAGGGAGCCCCATCGGCAAACATCGCCTATAAAAAGGGCTTTAATCCCCATACAAGGTAGAACAACTTTCTCTCTCATAATTACACACATACTACTTTCCCTCTCAAGAATGCATACTTACTCTCACGCCGGAGTCTAATCGTGGGGTCCGTCCCCACGGTAAGACTAACGGTTTACCTTTCTTGTGCAGGGATCTCATCCAAATTACTTGAATTAGTACAAGATCAATCCACCAAAGGCTTGACGGCCCAGTCCAGCAAGCTACGTCTAGACTTACCGTAACCCATCGCACAAATTGTACTAACAGGGAGACTTATATGTTCATAGAGTTAGGGCATATGGTACCTCCCTACGACGAGTATTAAGGAATACAACGCGCTAATTAAAACAAGGATGTGAAATTTCAGTATGTAGAATTAGATAGCTAGCAAGGAGTAATACATCATAGGTAGATACGCTTCACTTCCCAAGTAGAACCCTAATTTACTTTTATTGATTTAGTTTAGTAGTAGTTTACTTAGTTAAAAACAAAACTCTTTCAAACCCCGAGATTTTAATTTGCTTTTTAAAAAATATAAAAATACAAAAAGACTCATCCCTCATCTTTAGACCTATCTCGACATACATTTCAACCTTCACAACACCATTCCCCTAGAGAATGATCAATCCAACATTCCAACGTGTCCTACCTATACTACACTACAACAATTAGGTACACTGCCTAGGAGGATTGTAAAACTTTTGTGGTTTTGCAAAATTCGCTATCAATCAACCAATAATTCACCGTACTAATAACATTTCCCGACCTTGAGATGCCTATGAAGACTTGACAAACGTTACTTCCATAAAGGAAGATCGTTGAGCCTTCATTTTCTGTTGACACCGACATTGTCAATCACTTCTCAGCAATCAACTTTGACTGTCTTTTTTTACGTTAATGAACAAATTTGTCCAAGATTTGTTTTTGAATTCTATTATAACATCAGCCTCATAAGGATGAGTACGATGGTGAAATTTTAGTTCGTTTCAAGAAATCTCACCTATACTCTCACTCTAGGAGAATTTGTAAAAATTCTTCAAGTTCCCACCAAAGGTGATTATTTGTTTTATGATGATTGGTCCTTCGATAAACTCGATCTTACTCAAGAATACGGTATTGTCTACCGCACATTCCTTTTTAATCTAGATTACATCATCAACACCATAACCACTCGAAAAACCAATACTTCTAAGGAAACCAATCCCAACATCTATCGAATCTTCAAAAACAAATTGCATCCCCATTTGAGAAAATGGGAACTCATTCTTAGAGAAAACACACAGTGTGTTATAGGTAATCGTGATCATGTGTCCGCGTGTCTTAGTTACATGCTCTACTGTCTTGTCATGAGGAAGTTCAATTTGGCATACGATATGGTTCACAGAATGGAAGAAGCCAAAAAGCAAACTACCGATCTTTTGCGCTTTGGTATGTTTCTCACTAGATTGTTTAGGTTTGTATTGTCAACTCAACCAATTCCTTCCGATCTTTCTCCCTACACTCCTAATCCAACTCTTGACATATTCACTCTCATAACCCCGCATGCACTCCATCGACATCATTGACATTACGGATAAAGGAAAAGGAAAGAGGGAACTCACATCCTCTCAATAATTGGAGGATGAAGATGATGATCCTCTAGCATTCTTTAGGGATCTTCCAAAGGGTGGTAACTTGACTTATGAGCAGAAGGAGAAGAGAAGCATGTTTAAGTGTATCACAAGGGCACTTTACAAGGTGGAAATATTTATGTGTTGATGATAAACAACTTGGTAAGCTAGGAGGTAGAAGAAAATAAAAAATGAAAGAAAAAGACTAGTTTACCCTCATACGCCTAGTACATGGAGACTTTTAATGTTTAAAGTTACATTTGTTAGCCAAGAGGGTGTAGGTGTAACAGGTTTCAGAGTCGGGAGTAAAAAAAAAAGTCAAATGACTAAAGGTGAAATTCAACGCCACCCACAAGGATCATCCACGTAATTTACTTAAAACGTTACTCCATCTATCTCATATTAAATGTCCTATTTGACTTTTGAAGTCTTTATTTTTCAATTTTGACTTTAACTATTTTTTTGTGTTATATAATATTTGATGCAAAATATATGAATGTAATGGGTTAGAGTAGGGATCCAGTGAGAAGTAAATTAAAATAAGAAGTGGTGAGAAGTGACCAAAACCACGCATTTGAGATGCAACGACTTGCATTAGATGCATTTCTATTCATATAGATGCAACATTTTGAGTTTCGAAAGTTAATTTGATGTATAGATGGTGCAAATTGATTTTCATGATTTTGGCACGTCTTGAGAGGAACAAAAACAAGAGAAATCATGAAATGCATCTAATATACGTATATGCATCGATTAAAGCTAGAAAACACACTATGGTGCGTTATAATGCATCTAAGATTATAGGGATGCATCTAATTTAGGTCGGTGCATCTCGGATTTGCGGTTATAGTTCTTCTTATTCCTTCTTATTTTAAGTAATATTCTTATTTGATCCAAACTCTAATGGGTTAAATGTATTTTCTTTGGTATAGTTATCATCAAGTATTCTATAACATAAACAAAAATATTTAAGGTCAAAGTTGATAAAAAAAAAAAAAAAATACTGCAATAGTTTAAACAGAACATTTAATATGAGACGAAGGGAGTAAGATTTATATATGTCATGAATAATAAGAGGCATCCATATCATTTGCGATGCACCTTATGTGATTGATTTGTGCTTTATGTGATACACATCTTGCATGTTAGCTACAAAATTGTGAAACACTTTAGTGTTAAAGATCAAAATGTGGCAAGGGTTTTAACCTAAAAGGCTAGATATTACAAAAATAACCTAAAGTTGAAAGTTAAAACTATGTGTGGCACGCACGTAGCCGACACTTAGATCGTCCTTGTTAATTACTATAGGCTTTAGTGGTTAATTTGATGATTGGAGTGGATATTGACATGGACGGAGTTTTTATGGGGCAGGGGTAAGCCGTTGTACTTCTAAATTTTTGTGCCTTTAGTGTAATTTATGCATTGTGTTAGTTTAAAATAAATTTAGTTAATAATTTTGGCCTCTCCAAAATTAATAAGTTACAATTTGGCCCTTTAATAAAAAGTTTCAAGCTTCGTAATATTTGATATATATGACACTCATATGGCACCCGATCACACTACCACGAGACGTTATTACATCCGGTCTTAGATGCAGCGGTATAACCAGGAGCTATTTGGGGGCAATGGAAAGCTAGATCCAAGTAGGATGAAGAAAAGCTATGCATTAAGATGCTCTAATAATTTAACAATTGAAACCACAACGTTGCTGACCTGCTTCATTTTGTCCAAACACAAAGACCACAAATGCCAAGTGTGTGCAAACATGCATCATGTATTGCTTACACCTCCACCACACTCATTGCAAGGTGGCATTAATCGGTGACAAAAAAACAGAGCCATTGCGCCACATTTTCACGCCACTCACCCTATAAATACACTTCACCACCTCACCTTAACCATCATCACTTATTCACTTGTCTCTTCTTTCCATCATTAACCATGCTTGCTAAAAAAGTTCTCCTAGGTTTCTTCCTTTGCCTTTTTGGCACAACAACTGTCTTGGCCACTACACGCTCGACTCGTCTTGGTAGTGGTCCGGAGCTTTGTAACCTTCAGAGACTACGTACAGCACAACCGGCTCAAAGGTTTGAGTTCGAAGGTGGTTCGATTGAAACATGGGATGAAAATGATGACCAGTTTCAATGTGTTGGTGTTGCTCCTTTGAGGACAACTGTTCAACCTAACTCACTCGCACTTCCTAGCTTCCAGCCGTTCCCTCGTCTTGTCTTCATTGAACAAGGTATGTTTTTAACTTGAAACAAAACAATACTAATATTGCTAGCCCAGACATGCACAAGCGATTACACGTAGGTTTTGTCTAGGGTTAATACATATGGTGGTATACGTTGTGCTTTCCGTATTTTACTATTTTTTGTTCAACTAGTTACAAAAACTATATTTTAAATCACTAATCTTATCCAAAAAATATATATCATGTGATTGCAGGTGAAGGAATTGTGGGAGTACACTTCCCAGGATGTGCCGAGACATTCGACACAGGAGTCCAAGGACAGCAAGAATCCACACGTCGCATGGGCATCCAAGGACAAGAAACACAAGACTCTCACCAGAGGGTCCACCGTTTCAAACAAGGAGACATCCTAGCCATTCCTGCTGGCGCTGTTCATTGGTGCTACAACGACGGTAACGAAGAAGTTGTTGCCATCGCTATCAATGACCTCAACAACCCATCTAACCAGCTTGACATGCAATCTAGGGTACGTAATTTAGTGGCGAATCTAGATATAAACTTCAAATAGAACATCATACATTTTACAACAAAAAAAATCTTCCTTTACTGACACAGTGTCAAATAACAATATTGTTTATCTAAATGCTGACTATAAAAAATACTTTGGTATTTTTCTTTTAAATTCCGCCTTATTGTTGAATGATGAAATTCCTCTCGCGATTTGATGTTCATTTCATCATTTTTTATAGATCACAAATACATATGAAGACACCTTAATTGACCGTAAGCACAGAATCGAGCTTAAGCCAACTACTTAAACCTATCATCATACTAGATATATGTATATGTGAATAAGCTATCCTGTTAATGTTAATGTGGTTATTTATGTCTTTCTGGTATAGCTGTTTTACCTTGCTGGAGGACTATCAAGCCAACACATTCAAGGACTACAAAGACAACAAGGGCAACAAGGACGCCAGCCCTTCCAACAACAAGAAAGCTTCAACTTCCAAAACATCTTTGCTGGCTTCGACACCGAATTGTTAGCAGAGTCCTTCAACTCCGACCCACAAATCATTAGGCAAATGCAAGAGTCTGGTGAACGTGGACTCATTGTTAAGGTCCAACAGCCCATGCAATTTGTCACTCCTGAAGAAGAGCAACAACAATGGCAACCACAGCAAAAAAGACAAGGTCAAAGAGGACAACAGGGTGGTGGTGCATCAAACGGTCTTGAAGAAAAAATATGCAGCTCTAAGATCTTGTACAACTTGGATACCCAGAGAGAAGCTGATATCTTTTCGCGACAAGCTGGAAAACTTAACATGGTTAACGAACACAAATTGCCTATCCTTTCTTACTTGGACCTCAGTGCCGAAAAAGGTCACCTTCAACAGGTAATCAATACATCAAATATGCATGAAATATACTTGCTAAATAAGCAGATACGCACTTTTACTAGACACGATAAAATCACTTATAGGAAAGTACATAATGTCACAACTTGTTGCAAAGCGTGGATAACTCAACCTGGCAATATAATGCTTACCGGTTTAATATCACAACTTGATAGGACATAGTTGATTAAAAAGGTTGCTTGTAACACGTACTATTTATGTTGTCACCTTTACATGCAGAATGCATTACTCTCACCACATTGGTCGATAAATAGCCACAGCATCATCTACGTGCTCAGAGGCGATGCACAGGTCCAGGTTGTGTCAAACAACGGTGAAGCCGTGTTGGACGAGCAAGTGAACCGAGGTGACTTTTTCGTGGTACCACAGTTCTTTGCTTCAACTGCTAGAGCCGGTCAAAACGGATTTGATTGGGTAGCATTCAAGACCAACAAGTCTCCAATGAAGAGTCCAGTCGCTGGGTACACATCAGTGTTCAGAGCTATGCCTCTACAAGTGATCACTAACGCGTACAAGATCTCACCGAGCCAGGCTCAGAACTTGAAGACTAACAGGGAGACCGAGAGTATTTTGTTGTCACCACAGTGGACCAGCCAACAAAGGTCTTAGAGTGTCTACAATTACAATGGTGTTTTTCTTAGTTTGTTTGTTTGTTCGGAATAAAAGTGTATGAATAAGGTCAGATATAATGATATGATGCAGTGGTTTTGTGAATAAAATTTGGCCTCCTAATTATAGAAGTTCCCTTTATATTCTTATGATTGTTTAATAAGCTTTACTTTTATCATTCAAAAACTAAAATTTTGAAAGAAAATCTGAAATAGCTCAGATTATTAGAGCGTGTGGCTGTTAACCACAAGGTCGGATGTTCAATCCCTCCTTCTAGCGTTTTATTCATTTTTATATTTTTAATTAGAAAGCTATTGTTTGCTATCATAAGATCAAATCCAATTTTTTACACAAACAATGTTTTATCAATAATACACTTTCTTTCTTAGTGTTCTACAAAACGTTACCAAAGTCTTATCGCCTAGTAGTAGTGTCAAAGCCACTATAATGGTGGCTGTTCGTTTTCATCAAACCTCTTTCTGTAAAGGATTTTTGGTTATTTAGGTCTTTTATATTTGGTAGTAAATAATGGTGTTTGGCCGTAAAACAGGGTTTTGGCCGGAATTCCAGAAATAATGGTGTTTGGTCGGGAAATGTGTATGACAAACAGTTGGATGGTTCGTTAATTAAGTTGAATTTATTAGCCTACAGGCAAGTTGATTTACAAGATGACTATGTACCATATTGTTGTTTAACTATTTTGATTTCAAGTTTTAATAGTGTTTGTGTTAAATGTAGATATATTGTATAAGAATAAGTGATTAGAATTTTGGATTGCAACTTGGACTACAATTTGATTGTAAATTGGTTTTGGTATTGTCATGAATCATGTCATAGTTCAAGAAATTTGCCAATGGGTTTGCCTCATTCTCCATCTCATTCCATTCATTTCTACATCTTTTAAAGAGTTCTTGTGTGAGAAAGCTAGAGTTTGTAATATCTCATAATACATGAGATATAACTAGAAGTGTTTATTCTTATAGTTAGAGAGAAGTGTAATTCCTAATTTTTTGACATAATAAAACGTATATTTTCTTGACCGTGGTTTTTTACCCTATTGGGATTTTCACGTTAAATCCGTGTGTCATCTTTTATTGCATTTCATATTTTAGTTGTGTTTTTGTTTCAATGCGGTGTCACTTTTCTCAACAAGTGGTATCAAGAGCTAAGGTTGAGTGGGTGTATAATTATTTATCGTATGCCCTATGGTTGTCACTAATAAGTGAACCCTCTACATAAAAATATAAGTAAGATTATACTCACTCAAAAAGGTGTTTGTTACTACTATTAACAAATAATTGTTTTGTCGAAAAGTAGATTGTGATTGTAGCAATGGCAACGAAATATGAAATTGAAAAGTTCAATAGGCATAATTTTTCATTGTGGAAATTAAAGATGAAGGTAGAAAAGATAAATTTTTGGCGGCCATCGAGGAAGGGCCAGTTGAAGTCACGGATGGCAGTAAATGGGATGAGATCGACGTAAATGCTATTTCAAACCTTCATATTGCGTTAGCAGATGGAGTTTTGTCAAGCATAGAGGAGAAGAAAACTGTAAAGGTTATCTGGGATCATCTTGCATGACTGTACGAGGCAAGATCACTCTACAATAAAACTTTTCTTAAGAGGAAGCTATATGCTCGGCATGACGGATTCCACTTGGTGATGAGCACGTTAATAACTCGAATACTCTATTTTCTCATTTCACGTCCTTGAGTTATAAACTAGAGCCATAATAACGTCTTTGAAATTCTACTTCAAAGTTTAATCGACTTATATGACCAAATATCTTCAACAACGAATGTTCTTTCGGACTATCTAGTCTTCGACGATCTGCGGCCTCCATTCGGAAGAAGAAAATAGGCGCAACAACGGGGAGGACAAGAAAACCGATTAAAGGCAGTCGATACTTTGGTGGTGGCGAGAGCAAGGTCAATGGAACCTGGCTCCAATGGGAGTCACAATCATGGTAAATCTAAAACAGGAAGGAAGAAGAATTTTAAATGCTACTAATTGTGAAATAATCGACACTACGAGGCTTCGATGGTGATCGAAGATTTTGCTGACAAGACTTGAATTGCCAAGCTGTAAGTAACCTGAGTCAACACAAATGAAAACACAACATTAAGTAAAGCGCAAGGGTTAGGCCCTGCGAAACACCTCCGGCATGAGAGTAAGTATATGTATAAGAATGATAATAAGTATCAAGTGTATGTTAGAGTCGGTCTATACCTGAGTGATCTGCTCATCTATTTATAAGTAATAGATAACTTTGTATAAATTCATGTGTTAATTGTTTGCGAAAGTGATTTTACACTCCAAAAACTGAAAAAACCAAAATGAATTTTTTGTGCGAGGTTTGGTTTTTAAAAAAATTAAAACCAAACTTTTAGTTCGGGGTTTGATTTTAGCAAATAACCATCTCAAACCGGCCCACGCGCACCCCTATATATAACTTGAACACTTTAGTCTCATATAGTTTTAATAACTGAACACAAAACCAAAATAAGAAACATGAACAAAATATATACAAAAGTTAATGCACAATTCATATTTGTCAAGAGTAAAGCATCAAACAACTAACACAAGACGAAGATACGGAGAAAAATCAAAGTCAATAGTAATTTTCAAGGATAAAGAAAGAAGTATAAAAACCATTTAAGGTAGAAAGTGGCTACCTCAAATTTTAGATATGTTTTTTAGTGACCACTTAGAAAGGAGATATTTCATGTCGGTTTTTTTTTTTTTTTTTTTTTTTTGTCATTATAAAAAAGTCGCTAGTTAGGAGAGGCTCGTGGTATATTAAATGCTAAATTATGGGCTAAACAGTGGTATCTTAATACAATCATTAGGCTTATTAGAGGGGGCCTAGCACCCGCTAGTCACCCTTCTCCCTCCGCCCCTGTGTCTAATACAAACCCATTTGAATATATTGCACAAGGTTGAGCTAAGAGATCAAACCCACTATTTCATCAAAATACACAGTATATGTACACAATATTTTTTTTAGCAAATACACAATATATTTCATCAAAGGGGCTTTTGCATATATATCCTCCCGAAAATACAAAATTGCATATATCTATCCAAAGCATGCATAAAACCATTGTACTGTGTGCAAAAAAAAACTTGTATGCATAAAACCATTGTACTATGTGCAAAAAAACTTGTACAAAGGATATATATGCAATTATTCATTTTGGGAGGGATATATATGCATTTTTGCCTTCATCAAAATAATAGCCACTAATAAGAAGAACAACAAGTATTCGAGCTAACAAATGTAAGCTGATCACAAAAATAAAGATACCAAGCAAATGGTACAAGTAAATTGGCAAAGAGTACAATGACCAGAATTGGTATATTATGTCAAATAAAATTGAACACAATCCAATCGAGAAACAAAAAGAAATAATGGTGAAATAATCATCCATACATTCCATGTAACATAACTTGATAATATTATTTGCGTTTAAAACTCAATTACTAACAACTTTCATAATTGACCAAATCTTAAAATGGTATCGTTGATGCACGTCTTATAATTATAGGTAGGAATCTAATCTTTAGATTAGCTTTCAATTCATAGAATTGATGACATCTCATGCTAAACTAACTTTAAAGAAATGACTTTTGAATTACAAACACACCCTTTAATGGTTTTACGTGTGAGTTGATATTTTCTCAGTTTTTATGCTTATGTAACTTTCTAAAAACTAGTGATTTATGCTCGTTTTTCTTCAGTGATTTAAGTAACAACGGGCTAAATGGCACCTTGAATATTAGCTAAACCAATAGCAACCAACTAAAACAAGTCAATTTGCAGAACAATCAAATATGTGACTTTGCTCAAAGGAGCCAATGTAGTATCAAATTAATGTGAGTTTTGTCATGACAATGCTTTAGTTTTTAACAGATAATCATGTCTGTTCTATTATCTTTCTTGCACTATGAAGGGAGCATGACTTTATTATCTTTCTTGACAATGCTTTTTGTTTCTCGATTGAATCTAATCTTTAGATTAGCTTTCAATTCATAGAATTGATGACGTCTCATGTCTGTTCAAATATGTGACTTTGCTCAAAGGAGCCAATGTAGCAACCAACTAAAACAAGTCAATTTGCAGAACAATCAAATATGTGACTTTGCTCAAAGGAGCCAATGTAGTATCAAATTAATGTGAGTTTTGTCATGACAATGCTTTAGTTTTTAACAGATAATCATGTCTGTTCTATTATCTTTCTTGCACTATGAAGGGAGCATGACTTTATTTACCCTTGTTTGTTTTATTAGCTAAAACACGTCTGGTTTATTAGCTAAAACACAACATCCATGTATGATTCCATCAACATCACAAAACTTGTAACAAAATAATTTGAAACAAAGAGATTCAGACAGTATGAGTAAGCTCATACATATTGTCACATTCAACAACACTACCAATGACGTCAAAAACAACATCCGTGATAAATGAGTAATACAAAAAGTCATTTAAGGATCCAACTTTGAAAAGAAACAGGCAAATTTTTTGTTTACATATTAAGACTCGTTAAAGTAAGTAAAAGATTGTGTGTTACTCACAAATAAAATATCACTAAAACCGCAAGAAAGTTATATAGAAATTCTAGACCAATTATTAATTCAATATTACAAAGAGCATACCCAGTTTTTATCTAGAAATGGATATGTTGAAAAAAGAAAAAACTATTTTGAAGTTACCTGTAAAACCCAACAAAACCACAAAACTCCAAGTAGGTTTTTGTGCAAAATTGCAAACCACGCCTAAACAATCTTAATTTGTGAGATGTAGTTCATAACTTCATATATAGTAATAAGCAATAATATGAATTGATTGAATTCCCTAATTTGTGAGGTAAACATCAAGTTATGTGATAAGGTTTTAAAAGGTACCATTTTGAGGGGTCGTTTAAGTCCTTATTTGATCACTTTGTATCCGTTATTGCTTAATATCGTTCATTTTCACTTTTAGGTCTCTTGAAGGCAAAATCTTTGGAATGGCACTTATTTGGACGAAAAGGCGGATATATGAAGAAAATGGCCAAAGTCGAATCGAGACACTCAAAGTCACGAAATGTAGGCGGGCGTCGGTGTTAATGCGGCGCGTCGGAGGATTTTGTGACGATCTGATGGCCAAATACCCTATTTTCAAGTGACGACGTCGGGCTTTAAAAGAGTAAGCCGTTGCTATTCGGACGGCCTAGATGCAACCAGACGACGTCGAAAGTCAAGAGGACGGCGTCACGGACATAAGGTGACGCCGTCGCAAGGTTAACGTGGCCAAGACGAAACCCTAATGATGGCGACACGACGCGTCACAAAACATAAGGTGACGCCGTCGCATATGTAATATTATATATAGAATCCGAATTTTTAGTTTTAAGAGTCTTTTGTGGGTAAAACCTAAAACCGAACCAAGGGTGTCTTGTACAAGATTTTAGGGTTTCAAACCCTATCTTACATCAAGATAAGTATTTACTTCATCAATTCAATTATGTCTTTGATTATTTGTGTGTATGCTTGCATGTTCTCCATGTCCGGCTAATTTATTTGTGTGTTTGCTTAGGGAATATGAAACTTAATTATTAAATATTGATTGGTTGTTTCTTATCTTAGTTGATCAATGATCTAGTAATGCAATAGGTCATTCGTTGTGTACTTAATGCTTGATTCATTTTGTGAACCTTAGAATATAATTACCTGAGTAGTTGTAAGCTAAACCATCCAAAGAGTGCCTTAGAGTAAGAGTTTATTATCCCTAGTGGGTTTTGTAGACGAGACCCTTTGGTAAGTTCAAAGAGTTAGGGAGAAACGCATATCATACAACCTTAGACACACAACGCAACTAAGAATAAGACGTGACAACTCAACCATCAATAGGAGATAATTAAGGAGTAGTAAAACCTAAGTAAACACATCTTTAAACTATCATACGAGTACACATTAATTAGACATAGACTACCACCACCTTAGTTTAGATAATTAGATAATAGTAGAGTAATCGGTAGAAATACCAACCCCCCAAATCCAATACCCGAGATTCGTACCTTTCAATTTCCTAAAAACATAAAAAGATAAAAATAATCTTCCTCAACCTTAACCTTAGCGTAGTAACTTCTCACTAGCATTCCTATTCCCTAGAGAACGATATCAATACCCGTGTCTTACCCTAATACTACACTACAACGATTAGGTTCATCGCCTGGGTGTTGAAAACTTGCTCGACGAAAAGGAAGTTCCTTTGACCCCGAGCGCGTTGCGTAAGCGTATCAAGTTTTGGCGCGCACCGGGAATAGAATAGCTAGTTAGTAGTCCACCTCGTTTAGGTTCTTTCCTTGATTCCTATCAAGTAAATTTTTTTCTCATTTTTAGCTTTCTCTTAGTCTATCCCCCTTCTTCGTGACCTTCGTTCGTAAAAACCATCACTCACCATGATCCGTATCTTCCACCGAAGATTCTTCACTCTACCCGTTCCCAATCCCGAGATTGAGAACGCAATCCCACAAAACCCATCACCCACTCACCATTTTGGTAATCACCTAGGGCATAATGAGATAAATTGGCAACAACAAAGTCCTTTCTATTACTCAGATTCTGATGAGGAATTTGATTATGGTGAGGCACTTGATAGCGGGGAGGTCATTAATGAAGTTAGTCTTGAAATTGAGGAAGACCCCTCCCAATGTTTTGACCCTAGGTGTAGGATTGAGAAAGATTCCCTTGCAAAATAGGACTAGAAGGGTTCGATGCTTATTTGAATTCATTCTTACCTTTAAACTTAATATCAAGGGATCTATACAACAAAATCAAGGTCAATGAGTTAACCTATCAAGGGAACAATGTTGTTGAAGCAGTAATTCATTTGCACGTGTTTGTCGGAAGTTTTGCTTATTTGGTAGAGTTCATGGTTTTAGAAGACTTAGGAGAATTTATAGATAAGGACCTCACTCAAGTAATTTTTGGAAAACCTTTCAAAAAATTGACTAGGTTGAATGAACGAATGATTGATGGTCTAATTACATTCACTGATGAAGTTGAAGATTTCATCTACCAAATGCCACGCGCTCATCCTAGGTTTAAACATAAGGACATTGAGGCTTGTAATAGAATGACCCCTATTCCATTGCTTAGTGAAAGAGATAGGCAAAGTGGGCTTAGGTACCCATATGAGAAAACTAAGCGGTATTACAAAAATGCCTTGAATTAGGAGATGATTACAAAAGAATGAAAGAGCGTTGGAATGGCTTAAGTATGAGCACGAGGCGTGCGTGAAGCAACGTAGGGAACGCGCTACGAGTCTAGCTACAAGACTCTTAAATAAAGAAAAGCGCTTCGTGGGAGGCAACACATGCTTAATTGTTTGCTTGTTAGTGTCATATATCTTTTATTAATTGTTTATCCTCATGTTTAAATTTGTAAAAATGCTTTATTTTGTTTTTAACCTTGTCTTAATTGCATATAAAGGTATTTTACATAAGGGATAAGTGTAGGGAGGATTACACACGTTTTCAAAAGAAACGTAAACATGAGAATAACAATTAAATAAAAGATATATATGTTTGTTTGTTCGAGTCAAATGCTTGTATCGAGTCATAATGGATGTTTTTGCGTAAATTTTCCGATTCTAAAGATGTAAATTTTCGAAATTTTTCGAAAATCGCAGCGCTTTTGTCGGGATAACTTTGACGTCGAGATTGCAACTGACGGCGTCGAAGGAGTAAAAACATCGGATCACTTTTCTCGTTTTCGAGCTACTCATAAATTTTTGGAATTTTCCAAGTCTTAATTTTCTTAGAAATTCTGTAAACATCCATTCCACAAGCATTATATCCTAGTTTAAATCGAGTATTATATATATATTATTACCACCGATTTTACGCGAAGGTTTCGTTTGTTTTCTTCAAGTGTGCAGGTTTAATTTATCAAGAAGAAGTTACATAAGATTGGAGGAGCTTTTCACGCAATAATTCTTCTTGGAAAGGATTTAACCACCACTTTACACGGATCCTACCAAGCTAATCAGGGGAGTATTAGTTTCTTTCGTTTTTGATTACCTTCTTTTATCATAACTTTGATACTTTCGGGGAACATTGGGGATAATGTTCAGTTTAAGTGTAGGGAGGGAAAATAAAACGGGAACTTTGAAACTATGCTTATCCTTGATTATTTGCTTTTTCCAAATTGTGATTGTGTAATAAACCATGAGAAAATGTCGGTTAGGGTAATTTTGGCACCAAATTTAAATTTTTTAATAATATATAGGAGTGGGTCATTAGTCTTAACAAAAGCGTCTCACGGATAGGAAGTTATATGACTAGCACAAAAAACCCTTTACCACCCAAATTCCACCCAAAATGTGAGGATCGCCCTTAGATTAGTAGGAATTAAAAGCATTCATCTTCAATGCTTAGAGTGTGAACCGGTAGTATATTAGATTCTAGAACTTGTTTTGTGATGCATTCGAGATCGCATAGAGTGAGACTACACTTGTGTAGTTAGGAATAACTAAATGATAAGAGGCATTAGGATAACCCTTGTTTGATACCCGTAATATAATTACTTCTTCCACATCGGTTGAGTAATTCCCCACACCCTTTGCGTTGTACTCATCTTTAGTACACGATACCCTAGTTAACCCCTCGAGCCTATCCTTTTCGCGGTTCTCGTGATGTTTCGGTTTTCCGAATATCAATGAAGAACATTGTTTACACCCCACCCCAAATATACACCCAAATCGCCTTAGCCTATCCCTTATGCACTCACTTTTAGTGCAAATGTTTGTTATCACCTAAACCCTTAGTTCAATTATCCGGTTGCTTGCATAAGTTGCTAAGTCGAGTCATATCCTTTGTATCTTGTTTTGGGACGATTGGGATTCATGGGAAAAGTTAAAGATTATGAAATGACGGAAGGGCGTTAAATTCAAATTCCCTTTGTTTGCGTAATAATGTACCCCAAGTGTTTTGATCTTTTCAATTCGGGTCAAATTAGTGTTAGAGTAATAAAACTCAAGTGTAGGGATGTGCCTATAAATCCCTATCATTTTGATGTTGCCATAGAGGATGGTAGAGTAAAAGTGTATGAAAAAAAAAAAAAAAAAAAAGAATCGAAAAAAGAGAAAAGAAAAAAAATAGAGTGTAAAAAAAAAAAAAAAAAAAACATACGGGCTACCATCCTACATCTATCATTTAAATTTATGTTTGTTTATTTCGTTACCTAGAATTTTAGAGTGTCGAGTCTTGGCTTAGCAACGCCATTCTTCGTATGCATTTAACATAGAGATTTTGACTTACCACCACTATATAGCCTATCCCACCAAACCCTTGTTTCCTACCGTAATCCTAACATTACAACCCTTTAAAAGACCTCTTTGATAGTCTTTCCTAGGTGCTTACGCCAAAGCGATGGAGGTTTGATCTATTCTCAAGCCTATGGTAATCTATGTACTAGGACCGGTTAATGAGTGTTTATCTTCCATTTCCTATTTGTTATATTTCATATATACACCCGAGAGAGATGTGAGTATCCAAACACCCCATGTGAGGTGCTAGTATGTAATTCATGCTTGTTATGACTTTTATGGGCTTATATGTGTTGTGGACCATTTTAAATCAATGTTTCATGACCCCAACTTATAAATTAATTGGCTAAAAGCACATTTGCTTGAGGACAAGCAAATAACAAGTGTAGAGATATTTGATAAGGTTTTAAAAGGTACCATTTTGAGGGTCGTTTAAGTCCTTATTTGATCACTTTTGTATCCGTTATTGCTTAATATCGTTCCTTTTCACTTTTAGGTCTCTTGAAGGCAAAATCTGGAATGGCACTTATTTGGACGAAAAGGCGCGAATATATGAAGAAAATGGCCAAAGTCGAATTGAGACACTCAAAGTCTGTTGAAATGCAAGCGGCGGCGTCAAGTGTTAATGCGGCGCCGTCGGAGGATTTTAATGACGATCTGATGGCCAAATACCCTATTTTCAAGTGACGACGTCGGGCTTTAAAGAGTAGGCCGTTGCTACTCGAGACGGCCTAGATGCAACCCGACGAAGTCGGTCAAGAAGAACGGCGTCACGGACATAAGGTGACGCCGTCGCAAGGTTAACGTGGCCAAGACGAAACCCTAATGATGGCGACACGACGGCATCACAAAACATAAGGTGACGCCATCGCATATGTAATATTATATATAGAATCCGAATTTTTAATTTTAAGAGAGTCTTTTGTGGAGTAAAACCTAAAACCGAACCAAGGGTGTCTTGTACAAGAGTTATGCAAAGTCAAGAGGTGAATAAACAAATCTTTAACTCAAGAATAAACAAAAGGGTCCATAATGAATTTGTCATAAACTCACCTAACCATCTAGAAAGTGTTTAGATAATTAGATAATAGTGAGATGAAATGGTTGAACAAAAACGCCTTTGTATATAATATAATTATCTACATTGTGTTGAGGAAATAAAAAATAAGGGTTCCTTTTGATTTTCAGGGTATTGAAAGGAACAATCGTCAATTAAAATAATTTGAGTTAAGTGAAAAAGAAAAGAAAGGACATGTTGTATCAACAAATTCTACAGCTAACATCTTCAAGACAAAGATGAAAAAGCAAAATGAATTTATTTTTGTAAGAAACCCAGTGAAAAGCTTACAGCAACAAAATCTTCATTTGAGGAAGAAGGCAAATGAAATGAAAGTAAAAACTCAAAACGAAGTGAAGATAAAGATGAACAAATTTTTGAATTTCAAATTTTGACACATAGCCCAAAGGAAGATAACCTCCAAAAGCACTCTTGGAACTCTAACACAAAAAGCAAATGACCGGAACTGGTATATTATGTCAAATAAAAATGAACACAATCCAATCGAGAAACAAAAAGAAAGAATGGCGAAATAATCATCCATACATTCCTGATTCCATGTAACATGACACAGTAACCCATATAAAAGCAAAAATGTACAAATCTTGATAGAAACAAAAATATGCCACTCGTAAACCCATGGCTTCGTCGGCAAGACACAGGAAAATTGTTACCAGCATCAGAATCCTAACTACCATATTATGACACCTAAATCCACAAATTTTGTTTTTAAGAGAATTGGGTTTGCAATTCAAAAAGGGCTAGCGGCGCAACTTGTTGCTCATTTTCCTTCAACCTCTATGTAAATCCAAATTATTAATCAATGAAAATTCATATTATTTTCAAAATAAAAAAATTAAAAATAAAAATTAAAACCCCATTCATATTAATTTTTTCTAATTTTGGTTGGCGTTTGATCAGGTTGTTAGTGGTATGCGTTTTTGTGTTTGTATATTTACATGAAGATGATAATGAATTTGTGTATATGTGGTGTGTCATTTGTCAATGATGATGATTTATGTACGAACGTGTTAAATAAATTAAGGATTTTTTTGTTAGTTTTTTATTTTTGAGTGCTAGAAGAAAGAAAAGAAGTAGGAGGAGTGAGAAGGTAAAAAGTCTATATTACCCTCATGTTCAAACTTAAAAAAGATAAAAATACCCATGAGTGTGGTGAATAAATGAGCGTTTCTGAGAGCTGTTAGAGAGAAGAACTAACATCAGATAACATTTAGCAGTTAGGGACGAATGACGCATTTTCTTGGTCAAAGAACGAAAGGCTGCAGTCAACGTAAACCAGAAAGACGAACAGTGTATTTACTCTAGATTAATATATAGATAGATAAGCTTTTTTTCCCGTGGTTAATATGAAAATGAATATATGTCGTTTGTCAAAAAATTATTTATTAGGTTTCGTTTATACGGTATCTCAAATCACACATCTTTTATATAAAAAAGAATTACATCATTTCTTATTTCGAATCAAATTTGCTAGATCAATCTTCTCAAAAAAAATTTGGACAAATCAAATTGCTTGATGCAAGCCATGTGCATTTATAGAAACTCTATTGGTGTGTTTGCCTATATTATCATGGTTAATTCGAAAAGATGATATTGCTATAATCAAACATCATGATGCAAGCCATGACGTATAGTGCTTAATGAAAATAAAATGATTTGACACGAAAAGCTTAATGAAAATAAAATAGGCAACAACAAAATTTTAAAACATGATTATAAAACAAAATAGGAAAAGCATTGCTCGGAAGGCAATTATATATCCTAACTGTTGGACTACAAATGCTTTGTTGATGTTAATTCATTCTATGTGCATTTATATAAACTCTATAGGTGTGTTTGCCTATACTAGTTTTGTTTTATTCTTTTTTATGTTTGCCTATGCTAATGGTTAACATAAAAATGTGTATATATTGAGTTTTCAGAGTATATGTAATAAATTGATGTTTACTTTGTCACGTAAATAAATTAAGATGGTTGAAATAGCAGCTAGGAACTTGTACTTTCTCATGAGTCATGCATGAACTCATGATTGGGACAACTATGAACTATCATACATGGGACCACTATCATACATTAGGATGAAATTCTAACTGGTGATGTACATCCACATGTCACCAAAATATGTCTACCATGTCATATGTCGTAATGTAATATTACACATTCAAATGTTAACGTACCCAAAGTTTCCGACCGATCTTTTTGTATCAAATAGTGTCCTTTAGTGACTTGTTTTTAAACATCTCACTAAAAAAAAAAAAAAAAAGGTCTATTGGGCTTAATTCGTACTATACACATTTTCGGGGCCAGACCCAACAAGGTAAGACAATCACAAATATTGGGCCGTTGTTAAGCCCAATGAAAAATTGGCTACGAACTGGATACAAACAAAGACGCATGCAAAACATCGAGCGGATCGGTCCATGGTCGCGGAAGGTGGTGCGTGTTCGCAACCACGATTCTGGAACCTTTCCTGACAAGGGTCTCACTTCGGTCACTAACAATTATAAGCGAAATACCAGGAAACCCTAGTATTGGACTCATCTATAAAAGAAATTCTCTAACACCCTTACAAGGTATGACTTCCTCATTCGTATCAACATACATATTTTTATTCTCTCATGCACAAGATTTCTTACTCTCACGCTAGAGCTTAATTGTGAGGTCCGTCCTTACGGTAAGGCAACGGTTTTTTCTCATTGGCCTAGCCCAATACACGACCCTCATCCATATCAATATCCGTCATACTTTTTGCACTAACAGTTTGCAACTTTCATGTACTTCAAAGCACTATGATAGATATATTTTGCCCGCTTCCCACAAATACTACTACTTCATACTTGTAGACCAGTAGTATTTGGGTCAAGTTCAAGTCCAAATTGCATATGTGCATAGTGCAATTCCATACACGAAAATCTTAACTTCGGTGCTAATGTGTTGCTTTTGATTTAGGATTCACCATGCAACAAATGAAAGTTGAGGATGAAAGAGTGTTTTCGCCCAAACTACGGGATGGAATATGTAATTTATAACACTATATAAAGCACGTGAACATGAGCGTGAACGTTGCGGACTAGTTTTCGAATCGACCATGAACATGATGTTAGAAACATCCTGCACATGAATAGAGAAGACAAAGAATTCAGCTATGCCAACAACTCATTTCTTCAAGTCTCTCACTTTGCAATTTTTTTTAGTATCTCATTTAAGGGCGGAGCCAGGATTTGTAATTGAGGGGGGCTGAAGTTCACCTGAAAAATAAAAGTGTAAATAGAATAATTTCCAACTTTAGTTAATACAAATAAACCATCACAAAAACTTACGAATGCATTACTAAACCTATTTGTTTTCTAGTATATTTAGTTAATAAAAAGTATATAGAAAAAACAAAATCAAGTCGGTTCTTTATATATTTAGATGCTTCCGAGTATATAACTAGGGGAGCAACAAAGCCGAAACTTTTTAGGATTTCTTGATTTAGGTTGTGGGTGTTCAAAAAATATCCGTATTCGGATATCCGAAAACTTGATCATAATTTACTAAAAAGTTGGGTTTTATGAAATGACATTTTTGGAACTTATGTAAAAGTTTTCTCAAAATTACAGATATTTGGATATTCAGATATATAAAACTGTTATCTGAAATTTCGGATATCTGAATTAAAAAAAAAAAACTTAGATAAAGTATTATGTCTAACATAAAACCATCATCGAAAATTTTGGATATCCAAATTTGTGATATAACTAGTTATTGACAAGTCCCTTAAATTTTTTAAATTAACAACACAAAAATATTGTCAAAAATGTCTCATCTCATATTTTCTCTTTAAGCCTCAAATAACCATGAGATGACTCATATTTTCGCTTCAGGTGCTAATGTGTTGCTTTTGATTTAGGATAAACCATGCAACGAATGAAAGTTGAGGGATGAAAGAGTGTTTTCGCCCAAACTACGGGGATGAAATATGTAATTTATAACACTATATAAAGCACGTGAACAAGAACGTGAACGTTGCAGCCTAGTTTTCGAAACTCCAGCCATGAACATGATGTTGGAAACATCCTGCACATGAATAAAGAAGACAAAGAATTTAGCTATGCCAACAAGTCATTTCTTCAAGTCTCTCACTTTGCAAAATCTTTTTAGTATCTCATTCAAGGCGGAGCCGGATTTATAATTAAAGGGTGAAGTTCACGAAAAATAAAAGTGTAAATAGAATGATTTCCAACTTTAGTTAATACAAATAAACCATCACAAAAACTTACGAATGCATTACTAAACCTATTTTTTCTCTAGTATATTTAGTGCATAAAAAGTATATAGTAAACATAAAATAAGGTCGGTTCTTTATATATTTTGGTGCTTCTGAGTATATAACTTGTTGGCCTTTAAACGGGATCTATGGTCTTAACGTTAAATCACAAGTATACCAAGTAAAATGCAGGGATTAAATGAAACTATAAATATGTTCTTATTAATCATCATCATATTTTACATAAGAATTCAAAGTATATATCTTGAATGAAAGGGTGTGATTGAACCATTGTGTCGGTTCAATGAAATATGGCAGTTATTTTATAACTGCTATGTAACCGTTTTGTGTAACTGCTTCAGTTGACTTTCATGTGGTTGACTTTCATTGACCGGGTCATTGTGGGTTGTGACGGGTTAATATGGGTCGATGGTGATTAACCCAATGTTCTCCCCTTTAATCACAATCGTCTTGTTTCAGATCTTTAACTCCAATTAGTTGTCTCATTGTGAGGAATCGATCTTGGTAATGCCTTTGTCGAGATGTCGACCTTAAAATTCTCCACTTATGAATTCGACTTGTAGGTCTTCTTTTTCGACGCATTCTCTTATAAAGTGGTATTTTATATCAATGTGCTTACTTCTTTCGTGGAATACGGGATTCTTCATCAGTTCGATGGCAGACTTGTTGTCGACCAATATTGTAACCTTTTCTTCTTGCGTGTATGTAAGGTTGCTGAGTAATCTCTTTAACCATAATGCTTGTGTTGTCACGCTTTGTTCTTTGCAATGAATTCGGACTCACATGTTGATAAAGCTACCGTGGCTTGCTTTTGTGTACTCTAGCTGATTGGTGATTCACCGTAGTAGAAGAAAATTCCAGTAGTGCCTTTGCCTTCTTGAGTGTTGACTCCGTAGCTGCTGTCACTATAGCCTTGTATTTGTTTTCTTCCATTGTGTTTGTAGGTGATTCCATAGTATTTTGTTCCTTTAACATATCTTAGTACTTGCCTTATAGCTTTCATGTGTTGTTCCTTCGGTTCTTGCATAAAACGACTAAGTAATCCAACAGAATAACTTAAGTCGGGTCTTGTATGTAGCAAATATCGTAAGCATCCAATCAAGCTTCTATATTCATTGAGTTGACCGTTGTTTCTTGATGTTCTTTGTTAGTCTTGTTCACGGATCCATAGGTATTAAAGTTTCGTTCTGATCTAGCATTCCAGCTTCCTTTAGGATCTTGCTTGCGTAGGCGGATTGTTTTATTGATATGTCACCTCCAGTTTGTGTGACTTCAATTCCTAAGTAGTAGGATAGTAATCCTAGGTCACTCATCTCGAATTTTTCTTCCATTTGAGCTTTGAACTTGTCTATTTCTTTCTTTGGTGTGCCAGTGATGATTAAATCATCCACATAGACTCCTACTAGAAGTATTGAGTCTTTTGATTTCATAGTGTAGACAGCTTGTTCTAAAGCGCACTTCTTGAAATCTAAGGACTTCAAGGTATTGTCTAACTTTATGTTCCATGCGCGTGGTGCTTGTCTTAAACCGTATAGAGCTTTTATCAATCTGTAGACTTTTCCATTATCTTTTATAAATCCTTCGGGTTGTGTAACATACACTTCTTCTTTTAAGTCTCCATGCAAAAATGCAGATTTGACGTCTAGGTGATGTACTTCCCATTTGTTATTAGCAGTTATGGCTAATAGTAATCGGACTGTTTCCATTCTTGCTACAGGCGCAAAGACTTCTTCAAAGTCTATGCCATGCTCTTGTATGTAGTCTTTTGCTACTAGTCTTGCTTTATGCTTGACTATATTTTCATTAGCATCTTTCTTGGTCTTGAATACCCACTTTAATCTAATGGCTTTATGTTCTTTTGGTAGAGTGGTTAGTTCCCATGTATTGTTTCTATTAATGGAATCTAATTCGACCTTCATTGCTTCAATCCATTTTTTATCGTTCGATGCTTCCTTGTAATTCTTAGGTTCATCTTCAGCTAGTAATAAATGCTCGGGTAAAACTTCGTCGGTGTTATCATATAAATCATTCAACGTTCTAAAACCTTGTAGTGGTGTATGATCAAAGTCTGGATGTAAATTCCGGGTTGTAGTTGAGTTACTTTGATTGGTTGAATGTCTTGAGGTAGTTGGTGTAAATTGAGTATTTATTCTTGATGAAATTGTAGATGGTGTGCGAAGTGTTTGTGATTGTGAGGGTGAGTCAGTTGTTGATGTTTCATATTCATGATCATCATTTGCAGGGATATCATTGTCTTCTTTATCTGGTTGGTTTTCGTTTTCCTGATGTTCATTTGTGGCTTCAAGGTTTTTGAATTTGAAGTCAAACCATTTGGGTTCATCATTGGTGTGTTCATCCAGGTAATCCTTCCAGTCCCATGCTTCATCCTCCTTAAACCTCACATCTCTACTAACACATATTCTTTGTGTTGTTGGATCAAACAGTCTATAAGCTTTTGATCCTTGTTCGCTTCTAAGTATACCATTTTGTTGCTTCTATCATCTAACTTTGTCGATGTTATGATGGTACCTTTGCATATGCTATGCAGCCAAAAACTCTTAAAGTTTCTAAATTTGGCTTTCTTTTCCGATTGCTTCATATGGAGTGATGTCTTCTAAGGCTCTTGTAGGAACGTTGTTTAGAATGTATATAGCGTGTCTAACGACTTGACCCAAAAGTTTTGTGGCATGTTAGTTGCTTTCATCATGCATCTCGTAGTAGACATAATGGTCCTATTTCTTCGCTTCAACTACTCCATTTTGTTGTGGTGAGTAAGGTGCGGTTAGTTGTCGTGCTATGTCGTTCTCTTTGCGATTGAGTGAATTCGTTAGATGTGAATTCTCCTCCACGATCGCTTCTTAACATTTTCAATGTTGTCCTTAGCTCCTTCTCTATTGTTTCTTTGTATTCCTTGAAAGTATCGAATGCTTGATCTTTCGTGTTTAGGAAATCGCCCACATATATCTTGAGTAATCATCTACTAACAAGAATATATATTTATTTTCGGATGGTGTTGGTGGTGTGATTGGTCCACATAAATCTCCATAAACTAAATCTAATGGTGATGTTGATCTAGTTTTTACTTTCTTGGGAAATGGTGCTATCTTTGTGTTTACCAACTAAACAAACATCACAAATTTGTGTTGTATGTTTAATGGTAGGTATTCCATGAACTAACTCTCTTTGAGTCATAGATTTTAATGATTCAAATTTGAGGTGTCCTAATCTTGCGTGCCATAATCAAGTGTTGTCACTTAAGTTTGCTAATAAGCAAACGGGTGTGCCTATCTTCAAACTTGCTTTGTATAGACGGTTTCTTTGTCTTGTGACTTTCAAGAAGATTTTTTTGTCCATGTCATAAAGTCGTAATTCATCATCGTCCATTAAAACTTTACAACCAATTTCGGTAAATTGTCCAAGGCTCAATAAGTTGCTTTTCAAGCTTGGAATGTAATAGACTTGAGATATGATTCTTTGTTTCCCGTCATCACATTCTAATAGGATTGAACCTTTTCCTTTAATCTCTATATGAGATCCATCTTCGAATCTTACTTTTCCACTAACGTTCTCATCTAGCTCTTTAAAGTGTTCTCTTATCCCATTCAAATGGTTGCTAGCTCCGTTGTCTAAATACCATTGACTATCAACACTTGTCTCTTTATATCCTACATCTTCTTCGTGTAGCGAGAACTTTTGATCTTCAAGCTTTGTTACAAGTGGTTCGTCTAATATTGCCATTAATAAGGTAGGTTCTAAGTCCTCCTCGACAAGATTAGATTGCATACTAGTGTTTGGTTTTGCATAACACTTACATGCATAATGACCAGTCTTATTGCATTTGTAACATTTTACTTTGCTAAAATCAATATTCTGTTTGTTGAAGTGATTGTGAGTATTTTCTCCATCCTTCTTCTCGTGGTTATTTTTATCGTGGTTTCTCCATCCTTTATATTTTCCACGTCCACGTCCTCTGAAATTTTTCCCTCTATTGTCATGTCGTGTGAACATCAGTTTTTCTTGATTGTCCACTTGTTTTCCTTTCTTGAACTTAATCCTTTCTTCGTAGGTCTTAAGTATTCCTATTGCCTCTTCCATTGTCATTTCACTTAGATCGGAATATTGTTCTATAGATGCGACTATTTGCATATACCTTTCGGGTACAACATTTAATAATTTTCGAACTAAGGTATCATTTTCTATTGTGTGTCCTAGACTAGCGGCTTTGTTTGCGAGTGTTGTGAGTTTTGTGGTGAAGGTGTCGATTGTTTCGTCTTCCTTCATATATAACATCTCAAAATCAGATTTGAGTGTTTGTATTCTTGCTTGTTTAACTCTGTCTTAGCCAACGTGTCTGGTTTTCAAAGCATTCCAAATGTCTTTTGCGGTTTTGTGCTTTTTTATTTGAAGTAATTGTTCTTCGGGTAAGGCTTGATAAAGGAAAGCAATAGCGGTTTTATCCTTTTTCTTATCGGGTTCAATCGTTTGATCGGCTCAATTGTTTCCCATAAACCATTCGCTTGAGAATGATTTGCATTAAATTGCCCATAGTGAGTAATTCGTGGGCTTTAGGATTGCGCATTGAAATTGGGGTGTACTATTCGAGATGTTAGTACTAGGTTCCTTTCCTTTCGTCATATCTTAAATGATAATGACAATAAATCTCCAAAAAGAATTTTAACACAAAGTGTGTTTTTGAAAAAAATTCTTATTTCTTAAAATGAGCTCTTAATGTTTTATCTTCCTCAAATGGGTGTAAAACTTTTCTAGGTATAGTTTTAACAATTTTTAAACTATCCTCGGAGATTATAAAATTTAAAATGAATAACCTAAGGTTAATTACTCCTTACAAATTATTCGTAATCAGTATTCTAAGCAGTGTAATCACTAGGTTAGATATACTATCCAAAAATATGATAAGATTCTAATAATTTTTTAAAATAACTTATCAAAAAATAAAAACAATATATATCAAGGTAATATATATTTTGAAATCTTTTGGAACATGGAGGGGTTGATGGTTTAACCCGATGCCCTAATAAATAAAAATCTTGTTTTGTGTGGCCCTTATGCGCGTCCCTTATTAACTTTTTTGTTTCTTATCTCTTTTGGTTGAGATAAAAACACACGCGTGTTTCTTTTTTCTTTCTGAGACAGTATTTTCAGTCTCCCTCTCTCTAAGAAGATTATCTTTGATCTTCTCCTTTCTCCAATAATTGACGGTTAACCGGCTGGTTTCGACCGCCTCTTCTTGTTCTCCGGTATGGGTGTTCATCGCGAGAACTTATATTCCTCCAATTGAAACCTAGGGTTTCGGATTGATTTGGGGGTTTTCTAATCCGTGAGTAATTTGATGATTGGAGTATTCAAAATGAATCAATTGGGGTTCAATTGATCCTTCCGGCTTGATTCCTTTTCTTGAACAAGTGTGTTTGTTCTAATTCGAATCTTTGATTGTGCCCTAATTGATGACGCTCGTTTAGTTTTTATTTGAATCAAATGTAAACGATTGAATTCGTTTTTCCGATCCTTTTGGATTGGGTAATTGAAACTGGTTTCGGATAAAAAGAAAAAAGAAAATTTTGCGAATTGTTTTGTTGCCGTATTGAGAGCTGTGTAGTTAATGACCAAAATTTTGGTGTTTCGGTCAAGGACCGAGATACGAAATTTTTGGTATTTCGGTGGGATTTCGGTGGTATTTCGGTAATTTTATTATTCAAACATAAGTCTTATATAGCTATTAAGAGTGCAAGATACAACATAAGTCTTATATAAAATATGTGTGATTTTAATTAAGTTTGGGTCTTTTTTATTAAGCCCATTAAGTTATTTGTTGGGCCTATTTTAAAAAGGTTTTTAATGGAGCCATATACATAGTATTATATTATTAGGGTTACATTAGGTTACACATCATCAATAAACCAGCCCCCACTTTTCCTCATCACCCTCCTACCATATTTTGTTCTCTCTGTTTAAAAAAAAAACTCCTGCTCAAATTAGAACAATATCAAGAAAACTGAAACCCCAAAAATGTGTTCCATTTAGTGCTCATTTGAAGCTACAAGTCGTGGAGTGGTAACTTGTCTGAAAAGAGGCGGAAATATGAAAAACAAACCCTAGATCTGAAGTTAGAGGAGTCTTGACGGTTTGTCGGTCAATTTCGGTCAATTTTCCGTCATTTTCGGTCAATTTTCGGTCATTTTTCGGTCAATTTCGCCGAATATTTCGGGAACGAAATTTGAAACGAAATTTTGAGCGAAATATTTTTGGACCTCCGAAATCCGAAATACCACTGGTATACCAGTGGTATACCACCGAAATTGACTACACAGATTGAGAGTAATCACTATTGTGGTTATACCCCTGTTGCGACAGAAGTGTAAAGACACAAAAAAAATGACGTCTTGGAATTTTTGTGTTCTTATCGATTTGCAGAATTTTTCTTTATCGAAACTGTTTTTTGATTTGATTCTGGAACTTTACAAGTAATGGTAAGTGATGATTGTTGGTTAGTAGACCAAACCGCTCTGATACCAATTGTTGGCCTTTAAACGGGATCTATGGTCTTAACGTTAAATCACAAGTATACCAAGTAAAATGCAGGGATTAAATGAAACTATAAATATGTTCTTATTAATCTGTCATCATATTTTTACATAAGAATTCAAAGTATATATACTGAATGAAAGGGTGTGATTGAACCACTGTGTCGGTTCAATGAAATATGGCAGTTATTTTATAACTGCTATGTAACCGTTTTATGTAACTGCTTCTGTTGACTTTCATGTGGTTGACTTTCGTTGACCGAGTCATTGTGGGTTGTGACGGGTTAATATGGGTCGATGGTGATTAACCCAATATAACTAGGGGAGCAACAAAGCCGAAACTTTCTTGGATTTCTTGATTTAGGTTGTAGATGTTCAAACAATATCCGTATTCGGATATCCGAAAATTTGATCATAATTTACTAAAAAGTTGGGTTTTATGAAATGACATTTTTGGAACTTATATAAAAGTTTTCCAAAAATTACAAATATCTGGATATTCAGATATATAAAGCTGTATCTGAAATTTCGGATAAAAAAAAAAAAAAAAAAAAAAAAAAAAAAAACTTAGATAAAATATTATGTCTTACATTAAACCATCATCGCAAATTTTGGATATCCAAATTTGTGATATAACTAGTTATTTACAAGTCCTATAAATTTTTATATTAACAACACAATAAATATTGTCAAAATGTCTCATTTCATATTTTCGCTTTAGGCCACAAATAAATTTTCGCCTGTGTTAATGTGTTGCTTTTGATTTTGGATTCACCATGCAACAAATGAAAGTTGAGGATGAAAGAGTGTTTTCGCCCAAACTACGGGACGAAAAATGTAATTTATAACACTATAAAAGCACGTGAACGTTGTAGACTAGTTTTGAATCTGCAGTCATGAACATGATGTTGGAAACATCCTGCACATGAATAGAGAAGACAAAGAATTCAACGATGCCAACAAATCATTTCTTCAAGTCTCTCACTTTGCAAAAAAAAAAATTTAGTATCTCCTTCAAGGGCGGAGCCAGGATTTGTAATTAAGGGGAGCTGAAGTTCACCTGAAAAATAAAAGTGTAAATAGAATGATTTCTAACTTTAGTTAATACTTATAAACCATCACAAAAACTTACGAATACATTACTAAACCTATTTTTTTATAGTATATTTAGTGCATAAAAATTATATAGTAAACTCAAAATAAGGTCGGTTCTTCATATATTTTGATGCTTCCGAGTATATAACTAGGGGAGTACCAAAGCCGAAACTTTCTAGGATTTCTTGATTTGGGTTGTTGGTGTTCAAAAAATATCCGTATTCAGATATCCGAAAATTTGATCATAATTTACTAAAAAGTTGGGTTTTATGAAATGACATTTTTGGAACTTATATAAAAGTTTTCCAACAATTACAGATATCTAGATATTCAGATATATAAAACTGTTATCTGAAATTTCATATATCCGAATTAAAAAAAACTTAGATAAAATATTATGTCTAACATAAAACAATCATCGCAAATTTTGGATATCCAAATTTGTGATATAACTAGTTATTGACAAGTCCCTTAATTTCTTAAATTAACAAAACAAAAATATTGTCAAAAATGTCTCATTTCATATTTTCTCTTTAGGCCTCAAATAATCATTAGATGACTGGTATTTTCGCTTCAGGTGCTAATGTGTTGCTTTTGATTTAGGATTCACCATGCAACAAATAAAAGTTGAGGGATGAAAGAGTGTTTTCGCCCAAACTACGGGGATGAAATCTGTAATTTATAACACTATGTAAAGCATGTGAACATGAACGTGAACGTTGCAGACTAGTTTTCGAAACTGCAGCCATGAACATGATGTTGGAAACATCGTGCACATGAATAGAGAAGACAAAGAATTCATATATGCCAACAACTCATTTCTTCAAGTAACTCACTTTGCAAAAATTATCAGTATCTCATTCAAGGGCGGAGCCAGGATTTGTAATTAAGGGGGGCTGAAGTTCATCTGAAAAATAAAAGTGTAAATAGAATGATTTCCAACTTTAGTTAATACAAATAAACCATCACAAAAACTTACGAATGCATTACTAAACCTATTTTTTTCTAGTATATTTAGTGCATAAAAAGTATATAGTAAACTAAAAATAAGGTCGGTTCTTTATAATTTTGATGCTTCCGAGTATATAACTAGGGGAGCAACAAAGCCAAAACTTTCTAGGATTTCTTGATTTTGGTTGTGGCTGTTCAAAAAATATCCGTATTCGGATATCCGAAAACTTGATCATAATTTACTAAAAGTTGGGTTTTATGAAATGACATTTTGGAACTTATATAAAAGTTTTCCAAAAATTACGATATCTGGATATTCGGATATATAAAACTGTTATCTGAAATTTCAGACATCTAAAAAAAAACTTAGATAAAATATTATGTATAACATAAAGCCATCATAGCAAATTTTGGATATCCAAATTTGTGATATAACTAGTAATTGATAAGTCCCTTAAATTTTTTAAATTAACAACAAAAGTATTATCAAAAATGTCTCATTTCATATTTTCACGTTAGGCCTCAAATAACCATGAGATGACTCATATTTTCGCTTCAAGTGCTAATGTGTTGCTTTTTATTTAGGATTCACCATGCAACAAATGAAATTTGAGGGATGAAAGAGTGTTTTCGCCAAACTATGGGATGAAATATGTAATTTATAACACTTGTATAAAGCACGTGAACATGAGCGTGAGCGTTGTAGACTAGTTTTGAATGCGACCATGAACATGATGTTGGAAACATCCGCACATGAATAGAGAAGACAAAGAATTCATCTATGCCAACAACCCAATTCTTCAAGTCTCTCACTTTTCAAAAAAAAAAAATTTAGTATCTCATTCAAGGGCGGAGCCAGGATTTGTAATTAAGGGGGGCTGAAGTTCACTTGAAAAATAAAAGTGTAAATAGAATGATTTCCAACTTTAGTTAATACAAATAAACCATCACAAAAACTTACGAATGCGTTACTAAATATATTTTTTTCTAGTATATTTAGTACATAAAAAGTATATAGTAAACTCAAAATAAGGTCGGTTCTTTATATATTTTGATTCTTCCGAGTATATAACTAGGGGAGCAACAAAGCCGAAACTTTCTAGGATTTCTTGATTTAGGTTGTGGGTGTTCAAAAAATATCCGTATTCGGATATCCGAAAGCTTGATCATAACTTACAAAAAAGTTGGGTTTCATGAAATGACATTTTGGAACTTATATAAATGTTTTCCAAAATTACAAATATCTGGATATTCGGATATATAAAGCTGTTATCTCGAAATTTCGGATATCCGATTTAAAAAACTTAGATAAAATATTATGTCTAACATAAAACCATCATCGCAAATTTTGGATATCCAAATTTGTGATATAACTATATTGACAAGTCCTTTAAATTTTTTAAATTAACAACACAAAAATATTGTCAAAAATGACTCATTTCATATTTTCGCTTTAGACCCCAAATAACCATGAGATGACTCATATTTTCTCTTCAGGTGCTAATTTGTTGCTTTTGATTTAGGATTAACCGTGCAACAAATGAAAGTTGAGGGATGAAAGAGTGTTTTCGCTCAAATTACGGGGATGAAATATGTAATTTATAACACTATATAAAGCATGTGAACATGAACGTGAACGTTGCAGACTAGTTTTTGAAACTGTAGCCATGAACATGATGTTGGAAACATCATGTACATGAGTAGAGAAAACAATGAATTAAGCTATGCCAACAACTCATTTCTTAAAGTCTCTCACTTTGCAAAAAAAAAATTTAGTGTCTCATTCAAGGGTAGAGCCAGGATTTTGTAATTAAGGGGGCCTGAAGTTCACCTGAAAAATAAAAGTGTACATACAATGATTTCCAACTTTAGCTAATACAAATAACCCATCACAAAAACTTACAAATGCATTACTAGACCTATTTTTTTCTAGTATATTTAATGCATAAAAACTATATAGTAAACTCAAAATAAGGTCGGCTCTTTATATATTTTGAAGCTTCCGAGTATATAACTAGGGGAGCAACAAAGCCGAAACTTTCTAGGATTTCCTTATTTAGGTTGTGGGTGTTCAAAAAATATCCGTATTCGGATATCCGAAAACTTGATCATAATTTACTAAAAAGTTGGGTTTTATGAAATGACATTTTTGGAACTTATATAAAAGTTTTTCAACAATTATAGATATCTGGATATTCAGATATATAAAACTGTTATCTGAAATTTCGGATATCCGAATTAAAAAAAAAACATAGATAAATGTTATGTCTAACATAAAACAATCATCGCAAATTTTGGATATCCAAATTTGTGATATAACTAGTTATTGACAAGTCCCTTAAATTTTTTAAATTAACAACACAAAAAATATTGTCAAAAATGTCTCATTTCATATTTTCGCTTTATGCCTCAGATAACCATGAGATGACTCATAATCATATTTACCTCATTGACAAATCTTTATCTTTTAAATAACTTTGTATTAATTCATGTGTTAACCCTTTGCGAAAGTGATTTTAAACTCCAAAAAACCGAAAAAACCAAACCGAATTTTTGGTGTGAGGTTTGGTTTTTATAAAACTTAAAACTGAACTTTTAATTCGGGGTTTGATTTTAGCCAGTAACCGTCTCAAACTGGCCCATGCTTACCCCTATATATAACTTGAACCCTTTATTCTCATATAGTTTGAATAAATGAACACAAAACCAAAATAAGAAACATGAACAAAATGTATACAAAAGCTAATGCACAATTCATATTTGTCAAGAGTAAAGCATCAAACAGCTAACACACTACAGAAGATACGGGAGAAAAAATCAAAGTCAATAGTAATTTCAAGGATAAAGAAAGAAATATAAAACCCATTTAAGGTAGAAAGTGGCTACCTCCAAATTTTAGATATATTTTTTTAGTGACCACTTAGAAAGGAGACATTTCATGTCGGTTGTTTTCTTTTCTTTCATTATAGAAAGGTCGCTAGTTGGGAGAGGCTCGTGGTATATTAAACATTAAATTATCGCTAAACAATGGTATCTTAATACAATCATTGGGCTTATTGAGGGGCCTAGCACCCGCTAGTCACCCTTCTCCCTCCGCCCCTGTATCCAATACAAACACATTTGAATTTATTACACAAGGTTGAGCTAAGAGATGAAACCCATTATTTCATCAAAATACACAGTATATGTATGCAATATTTTTGTAACAAATACACAATATATTTCATCAAAATAATACCGAGTAATAAGAATAACAAGTGTTCGAGCTAACAAATGTAAACAGATCACAAAAATCAAGATACCTAGCAAATGGTACATGTAAATTTGCAAAGAGTACAATGACCAGAATTGGTATATTATGTCAAATAAAAATGAACACAATCCAATCGAGAAACAAAAAGAAAGAAGGGTGAAATAATCATCCATACATTCAAAGTATCATAACTTGATAATGTAATTTTCATTTAGAACTCAATTACTTACAACTTTCATAATGGACCAAATCTTAAAATGGAAATATCGTTGATGCACGTCTTATAATTATAGGTAGGAATCTAATCTTTAGATTAGCTTTCATAGAATTGCTGACATCTCATGCTAAACTAACTTTAAAGAAATGACTTTTGAGTTACAAACACCCCTTTAATGGTTTTACATGAGAGTTGATATTTTCTCGCTTTTATGCTTATGTAACTTTCTAAAACTAGTGATTTATGCCGGTTTTCTTGATGATATAAGTAAAATGTGCTAAATGGCACCTTGAATATCGACTAAATAAAAATAAATAAATAAAAACATTTCTATACCAAACTCATTATCATCATCAAGAATAGTACGGAGTATATCTAATCAAGGGTGGAGCCAGGATTTGTAATTAAAGGGTGCTGAAGTTCACCTGAAAAATAAAAATGTAAATAGAATGATTTCGAACTTTAGTTTATACAAATAAACCATCACAAAAACTTACGAATGCATTACTAAACCTATTTTTTTTCCTAGTATATTTAGTGCATAAAAAGTATATAGTAAACTCAATATAAGGTCGGTTCTTTATATATTTTGATGCTTCCGAGTATATAACTAGGGGAGCAACAAAGCCGAAACTTTCTAGGATTTCTGGATTTAGGTTGTGGGTGTTCAAAAAATATCGGTATTCGGATATACGAAAACTTGATCATAATTTACTAAAAAGTTGGGGTTTATAAAATGACATTTTTGGAACTTATATAAAAGTTTTCCAAAATTACAGATATCTGGATATTCAAATAAATAAAACTGCATATCTAAAATTTCGGATATCCGAATTAAAAAAAACTTAGATAAAATATTTTGTCTAACATAAAACCATCATCGCAAATTTTGGATATCCAAATTTGTGATATAACTAGTTATTGACAAGTCCCTTAAAATTTTAAATTAACAACAACAAAATATTGTCAAAAATGTCTCATTTCATATTTTCGCTTTAGGCCTCAAATAACCATGAGACGACTCATAATCATATTTACCTCATTGACACATCTTTATCTTTTAGATCACTTTGTATAAATGCATGTGTTAACTATTTGCAAAAGTGATTTTAAACTCCAAAAACCGAAAAAACAAAACCGAATTTTTGGTGCTTGGTTTGGTTTTTAAAAAATTTAAAACCGGACTTCTAGTTCGAGGTTTGATTTTAGCCAATAACCGTCTCAAGCCGGCCCATGCTCAGCCCTATATATAACTTGAACTCTTTAGTATCATATAGTTTTAATAATTGAACACAAAACAAAAATAAGAAACATGAACAAAATATATACAAAAGTTAATGCACAATTCAAGTTTGTCAAGAGTAAAGCATCAAACAACTAACACACGACAGAAGATAAGGGAGAAAAAATCAAAGTCAATAATAATTTCAAGGATAAAGAAAGAAGTATAAAGAATATTTAAGGTAGAAAGTGGCTACCTCCAAATTTTAGATATATTTTCTTGAGTGACCACTTAGGAAGGAGATATTTCATGTCGGCTGTTTTCTTTTTCTTTCATTATAGAAAAGTAGCTAGTTGGGAGAGGCTTGTGGTATATTAAAAGTTAAATTATGGGCTAAACAATGGTATCTTAATACAATCATTGGGCTTATTGGAGGGGGCCTTGCACCCGCTAGTCACCCTTCTCCCTCCGCCCTTGTATCTAATACAAACCCATTTGAATATATTGCACAAAGTTGAGCTAAGAGATGAAACCCACTATTTCATCAAAATCCACAGTATATGTACACAATATTTTTTTAGCAAATACACAATAGATTTCATCAGAATAATACCCACTAATAAGAAGAACAACAAGTGTTCGAGCTAACAAATGTAAGCGATCACAAAATCAAGATACCCAAAGAAATGGTACAAGTAAATTTGCAAAGAGCACAATGACCGAATTGGTATATTGTGTCAAATAAAATGAACACAATCCAATCGAGAAACAAAAAGAAAGAATGGTGAAATAATCATCCATACATTCCATGTAACATAACTTGATAGTGTAATTTGCGTTTAAAACTCAATTACTAACAACTTTCATAATGGACCAAATCTTAAAATGGAAATATCGTTTATGCGGTCTTATAATTATAGGTAGGAATCTAATCTTTAGATTAGCTTTCATAAATTGCTGAGATCTCATGCTAAACTAACTTTAAAGAAATGAATTTTGAATTACAAGCACCCCTTTAATGGTTTTACGTGTGAGTTGATATTTTCTTAGGTTTATGCTTACGTAACTTTATAAAACTAGTGATTTATGCCCGTTTTCTCTAGTGATTTAAGTAACGACGGGCTAAATGGCACCTTGATTATCAGCTAAACCAATAGCAACCAACTACAACAAGTCATTTAAGGATCCAATTTTGAAAAGAAACAGGAAAAGTTTCGGTTTACATATTAAGACTCGTTAAAGTACGTAAAATATTGTGTGTTATTCGCAAATAAAATATCACTAAAATCGCAAGAAAGTTATATAGAAATTCTAGACCAGTTATTAATTCAATATTGCAACGAGCATACCCAGTTTTTATCTAGAAATTGGTATGTTGAAAAAAGAAAAAAATCTATTCTAAAGTTACATGTAAAACCCAACAAAACCACAAAACTCCAAGTAGGTTTTTGTGCAAAATTGCAAACCACGCCTAAGCAATCTTAATTTGTGAGATGTAGTTCATAAATTCATATATAGTAATAAGCAATAATATGAACTGATTGAATTCCATAACTTGTGAGGTAAACATCAAGTTATGCAAAGTCAAGAGGTAACCTTGGGAGGTTTCCTTGGAGAGGTCACCAAGGGTAACCTTGGGAGGTTTCCTGGAGAGGTCTCGGGTTGGAGTCTCACCATGGACCTTAAGGGCCCAAATAAATAGAAGCATGAGTGGGATTTATCCCCTAAGGAGAAAGGTTTGAGGCTTGCATACTGCCCAATTGGATGTCACTGTGGACTCGGATCACTAACTACTAACTCGCCGTTCAAAAAAAAAAAAAAAAGGTGAATAAACAAATGTTTAACTCAAGAATAAACATAAGGGTCCATAATGAATTTTTCATAAACTCACCTAACCATCTAGAAAGCGTTTGTGTTGTGAGCGGAAACGGTTGAACAAAAAAACAAATTTGTATATAATATAATTACCTACACTGTGTTAGGGAAATCCAAAATAAGAGTTCCTTTTGATTTTTAAGGTGTTGAAAGGAACAATCGCCGATTAAAATAATTTGAGTTGGGTGGAAAAGAAAAGAATGTACATCTTGTATCAATAAATTCTGTTAATACAAATAAGCCTTAAAAACGTTTATTTATATTTTACGATATTCTAATGTTTTTTCGATAACAAACGTAAAATCATTTTAACGAAACAAATAAAATACGTAAATAATTTGATCAAATAGTTTACTAACACACTTACGTTTTCATGTAAAACACTAAATAAGTAATAGTGTTTTCATGTCATAGTAATGCATATGTATAACAACTAGTGTTTACATAATGGGTAGATATATACATACTTAGTATGTATTATAATGGGTAATATAATGGGTAGAAATCTAAGTATTTAACCCATTGACTAAATACATTGAATGTAGTTGAGTAAAGCCCAAATTCCATGACCCATACCCATGGAGCATGATCCATAACCCATGACCCATTGCATGACATCATGCATAAGTCATAATGGGTATTTATCCATGACCCATGGAGCTAATCCATGACCTATTGACTAGATGCATTGCATCTTCTAGATATGTTGTATCTATTTGGATACCCATGGGTCAAAGCCTACAACCCATGATCCATGACCTACAACCCATTTAGGGGGATCGTCCTACGGATCCCTAGTAATACACTAGACGGATCCCTCAAGCAAGGGATCCGTGGAACAGTAACATGTTTTTGCCTATAAATAGTGAGCCATTTCTTCATTGTAGGTTGCCACTTCCACACATACTTTCTCCTAGTATTGTAAACTCTCTAACCTCATATCCAAAGGATCTTTCTATGTAGTTTGTGTTTGTTTTTGTGTGATTCTCTAGGTTCCTCTTAAAGGCGAGATCATCACCTCTTGAAGTCGAGCAAGCTCAAGTCCATGAGTTGCCATGCTTCGTCATCATCAAGACTCACCGAGGTTCTCTTGTTGATAGTTCTTTCTTCCTCTCTAGAAGTGTTGTGTATAAGGCATTAGTGAAGGATGCCAAAAGGGTCAAGACGAAGGCACTAGTGAAAGGTGCCGAACGTCCGTGTCAAAAGCATTAGTGAAGGATGCCAAAAAGGTCAAGACGAAGGCATTAGTGAAAGGTACCGAACGTCCATGTCAAAGGCATTAGTGAAGGATGCCAAAAAGGTCAAGAAGAAGGCATAAGTGAAAGGTGTCGAACGTCCGTGTCAAAGGCATTAGTGAAGGATGCCAAAAGGGTCAAGTCGAAGGCATTAGTGAAAGGTGCCAAAAGATCGTGTTAAGGGCATTAGTGAAAGATGCCAAGGGTTTACAATCGATATGGTGCATCGATGTACAAATATAGATAGGTTATGTCCAAGGATATTGATATCCTTGATGATGTTGTAATAAGGAGTGAGTCTCCTTTGGGATAGGTGTTGTGTAGTGTTGGGTAGTAGTTCCTCCTTTGTAATGGAACTCGGTATCTAGCCTTGTACCAGATAAAGTTTAGGCGGCATTGTGATAGGTTTGGTTCTACTTCGTGGAAGAACTCGGTGTCTAGCCTTGTACTGGAAAAAGAGTAGGCGACGTTGCGAAGGCTTCTCTAAGAGCTGGGTCAATCTCCATGCACTAGACCCCTTTACTAATAAAGGAAAGCTTGCCTTAATTGAAGTAGGGGATGCGAAGGCGTATAAACTTGCTTAGCCCAAATTAGTCTAAAAGAAGTGACTTTATCAAGTCTTCTTCGCCTATACCCGACCAACGAATCGTTCCATAAGGAGTTTGTGTCGTGTAGTGCTAACGAACTCTCGAGTAGGTGACTCGGGGTGTGGAGTAGGGCAAGGAAGGTGTCCTTGTAGCCGAACCACTATAAACACTCGTGTCGTGGTTTTGTGTTTCTTACTCTTTATCTTTGCATTACATATTTACATACTTATCTATCAACATCCAACATACACATTTAAATAGATTGACATAAGTCGATCTAAATATTTTAAAACGAAGTATTAATCGGTAAAACTATTCAACCCCCCCCCCCCTTATAGTTTTCCACAATTGGTACCAGAGCTTCGTTACCAAGTTTCTTAAAAGTATATTGTACTTTTAAAACTTGATACGATCCGTGTATGATTGAAAACTACAAGGAAGTAAAATTCTTAAAAACAAAAGGGCACGTTTTAAATATTTTATAATGTTGGATAATGATAGATCTTTCTAATATTTTCCTTGTTGAGATCTCTCCATACTAGGATTTGGGCATCCTAAGAAGATCATGAAGAATTTCTCTCTAAGTACTTCTTTTCTCAAAAAGAATATATAGCAAAGAATTCTCCATACTAGGTTTTGGGCATCCTAAGAAGATCATGAAGAATCTCTCTAAATAATTCTTTTCTCAAAAAGAATATATAGCAAATGTATTATCTTTAATTAATTACTTACAAATAAATTATTCTCGTATATTTCCTAGATGAATTAATAATGTATTTTTGTATAAACATGATTAAGTTTAGTAGTCTCATTACGCTCTTTTAAAAATCACTAAAGTGGTTGTCTATATTGAACTCATCATCAAGAATAGTATTCTTCGTTGATCTCTAGACAAAACTACAAACTAGTGATAATGATATCTCGGCTATTCAAGAGCCTTGATCATCACCCCTCACATAAGGTTATTGACATTTCATCTATGTCAATAAGTATCCATGTGAGACTCCTTATATTATGATAAAATAGGATTTTATCATAATCTTTAAAACTTCTTAAAGAATTATGATATGCCGGATCCCTGTGCTTGAACTAGCCGGATCCCTCATAAGATTTTATCATCACCCCTCACATAGGATTTTATCACTACTCTCAACAAGATTGATCCGTCAAAACGTTATCGCCCTTTTTTAATTGCAAGAATAGTCAATAATAATAATTTCAATAAGAACAGCATTCTGTTAAAACAATTATACTTGCAAACCTTGTGTACTTGCAGCGACATTTATACTTTTGTAACTCATCTTTCCTTTAACACTGTCGTGTTTAGTCACTATATAAACTACAACTCAAATCGACTCATGTTACATAAGTGTGTTTAATTCTAAGAAAAATTCATTTTGGAGAGGCACAGGGTTGCCTCTCCGACTCGGTGAGCTTAAATGATTCACAACGGCAAGAGCATGAAAGACCACGCCTTATAGAAATCCGGCAATCTACCATGGAACAGGGTTGTGTATGGAAAACATTTTTTTAGTTTTCATCTAACTTTGACACTAGCATGTGTAGTTTTCAACCCCTTCCAACGTTGACTCACTTAGTTCATGAGTCCAACATAGAGTAACGGTAATAGTAAGCACAGAGCAGATCATGTGTTTGAGAAATTAACAAAGAAAAGAGTAATTTCAGAAGGAAAGAAATACATGGGGCTATAAACTTACCTCAACACTAGCATAGTAGTAGCATATATGGATGTATAATTGATCGACACAAACTAGAGAGCAAACCATATCCGACATGTAACATTGCTTACAACAAGAAAGAAAATTAATGACGGGGAGCAACACTTTGTTTCAATTATGATTCTCTAGTTTTCTACATGCATTAGCTCATTCAAATATAGAATTGATTGATACACAAAACAAGCAGCAAAACTAAACAACGTTTGTATTGCATCAAGGGAATAGGTCAGCATCCCACCTTGTTTCCTTGACTCAGTGAGTGTAACAAATAGTAAGTCGAAAAAAATTCCGATAGTTTATCATGAAAAAGGGTAATTTAGAAAGAACCCATTTATAGTTTTCGACTAACACCAATACTAGAACAAAGGGATTGATAAAGAAACCTAGAAACGAAAGCGTATACCTTTTCCATCAAGGAAACGGTCAGTATGCCACCCTTTTGCTTGTAATTCGGGAAGTAATATTGGCATCACTGACTTCATCTTTTCATAAGCCTCTTCCAACACACGGAGATTCTGTTTAGTAACAGATTTTTCCATATCTGAAGCGTAAGCCGCCACCAACCACCCTCTTAATGCATCTTCACCACTAGCATTGTGCTCCAACACCATGTCTGTCCATCTGTTTCCGCAACTCAATATAAATTTCTCATTTGGAAAGGTTTCTCTAAGTTCCTTCAGTCTTGATGGTTTGATTGCCTTATGCAAATCTCTACCGACTTTAACATTTCCCGCGTCTTTTATTAGCCGCCCGGGAAACAGAAGATCTTCTTTGTACCTCAGGTCTACAGGGCTAGGTACCTTTCCAGTCTAAATCATGAATTTCAACACTAAATGAGACAATGTATTACACCATTTGTATATTACATTTACATTGTTGATCCCATCTTCATTTTATCCTAAATGGGACTAACAGTTACCCGTGCACACCCACAATATTGAAGAGATGAAATGTTGAAGTTTAAGTAAGAACGGATCAGGTTACGTTGAGTTGACTTTTCAACACATCTTTGTCTATTTTTTAGTCTTATAAACAGTTAATATACTAAAAATACTTGCAAGAAATATATTGAAAATGGTAATTTAGATAGGTGACATTTTTGTTAACTTTTCACCGTTTCCATTTGACCAGTTTTTTTTTATTAATTTTTTTCTAATTTACACCTTTTACACCGCAAATCAACACGATGTTTTGGTAATGGGTCGAAGCAAAAAGTGGTGATTACAAAATCTTTACAGGACCTTTTTAGCATTTGTTTATCACCTTTAGGAAGTCTTCTACAATCATTGCCGTTCGTTGTGGATTCAACGTGTTGACAGGAGTAGCTCGCATTTCTTCGCTTACACCGTAAATATGTATAAAAGAAAGGATGGGGCCAACTATCAGCTGCACATAAAGAGCATTATTAGAATTTAATAAACTGAAACAGAAAACTAATAATAATATATTTTCCATAATAGAAATGGCAATGCCTCTTGCCTTCCCTTGCATCGATGAACAAACTGTAGAGACCAACTGGATGCCGGCACCTAAGCCAAGCACATTAAACACGGTTGAGATCGCCTCTCCTTTTGCAAATAAGTCACTAAGATTACCCTCTTTGGCAAATGAAGAATATATAGGTAATCTTGTAGCTCTTGCAGCCACCACAGCCATTCCCTGTAGAATGAAGACAACAAAATTTGTCATTCTTTCTGTTATGATTACTAATAGAGGGGTAAATTTCACCCCAAATGTAAAACATATCAAATTGGGTTGCATTTTGTCGCTAACAGGTCCAATGTATAAATATAAAAAGAATAGCTAAAACGAAAACGTGTCAATCAGATCAGACGGCTCAACAGAAAATTTCAATCAGTATATGTATAAATGAGTAAATTTGGATGAAAGGTCAAATGAGTCCACACTGACAATCTAATAAGTTGCTAACTTGACGTGGATCACCATTTGATGTTTCTTTTCAAATCGACTTTATAATATTAAGTACTTATACAACTAAAAGAAAACATACGGAATCACCTAATGAACCCAACATGTTTTGACCCACCATTTAAATGAACCCCTTGTAATTCCAGCCTGCTTTGACCCATGACCCATTACTCAACCCGTCCAACCCGCATATTTCTCTATCTGAAATATATAATGTGGAATTTGACAAACAAATAACTTACCTTGGCGAAATTCCCAAGACCAGCTGTTTCAAGAAACAATGGTGGACATAACGGGGAAAATATTTCGAGAGCGGTTCCCAAGTCGTATAACACATCAGCTACAAAATAAGACGAATTTATTTGATTCATTTATATCGAAGCCTTATATAACCTATAAACACAAAGAATGGTATGCAGTACAACAACAATAACAGCAATACCCAAAATTCTCCACCGTTTAGGCTCTGAATCCATCTGTGCACCTAAATTGCTACATATTAGCTTTCCCATATGTTGCATCCCGTCTTTTAGAATCTGTTTGACATCACCAAATTCAGCGAAACGTTATCCATATTCCATAGCATGGGCTCATTCAATCTTACTAGAAGGGTACCCGCGCAATGCGGCGGCGGGTACCCGATGACTATTTTGTAGCGAACAAATGTTTTTCATTTTTACGTCTAATTCAAGTAAGTTTCTCTCTTTTCGACTCCGCTTCTTCCCGACTACTAAAGAAAACTCATAAAAATATATCAAAATGGATGTTGAATTAAAGAGCACAAAATTTTAAAAAATATTGTGAAATTAGATCATAAAAAATTAAACGGATTAAAAGATATTTAGATTTAAAAATAAAGGTGATTAATTAGTTAGGAAGTACGTACGTCACCCCATTATTAGAGCTCTTTATTTTAGTTTGTTAGCCCTCCTTTTTGTTATTTTTAGTTAGAAGTGACACATGTCACTTCGATGATTAGACTCCTTATCTTATTTTTTAATTCTTTCCATAATAAGCAAGTAAAAAGTCTCAATTTTTAAGTCTTCAATTTTAGAAGCGCCTAAACGCATTATAAAGTAGTATAGATATAGATTAAGATAATAATATATTCTCACCCAACTGACTACAGTTGCTTGTGCAGGGGTAGGTCTCATGCCTGCAGCATATAGCAGTGACTGCAAAGGGGTAAGATTGCATATCGCTGTTTGCAAAATCAAAAAGTTAACATGAAAAGGAAGTTTAAGAAGGAGGATGTTTGACCTGAGTAGATAACACAGATAGTGCAGCGCTTGAAAAATGTTGTAATGCCCGAAACTGTGTGTATCTAAGGTATCCTTCGCTGACACTGCAGTAACAAGAAATTATAGAATTGGTGGACTATAAAAAACGACACTAGTTGATTGTAATTTATGTAAAATTGAGTTTGCTAAACTCGCCTGTAGGGAAAGCCAGATGGGAAGAACTGATTGACAAAGGATTCAGCCATTTTATGGACAATGGGTCTTGAATCATCAAGCACTTTCACCTAAATATGAAAGTTCCACAAAATTCAATTGTCAAAATGCATAACATGTAAAAGTCTCCATTTATTAAACATAATGAAAAGCTTGAGATCTGGTGCAGCAATCACAATATGAGAAATTTGCAACTTATTATATTCACTAAACATCGACACGAGATAATGTTTTGATAGTTTTACAGAAAACATTGAGCTTCAAAGGGTAAACTTGATCAAAAATATGTTTTTAGTGACTCGTCAATGATTGCAATAGAAATACATTTAACTGTAGATTTGTGGTTTGTATTATATCAAATGTTATAAAAGAAGGCAATACAAAATATGTGAATGTTGGTTAGGATACAATAAATGCGCATCTAATGTTGGAGCAAAACCAAAAGCCAAAAGGTTTGTCATGTCGACTATACACAAATGGAATTTAGTCTTCTGTCAGTAAACTGTAAAGTACTTTAAGAGGTGTATTCTGCTACCCGTAATTTATGCAGATCAATATTTGCAACATGTCAGCTCTAATAAATCTCACAAATATAAGTACATTTTCCTTTTTCACAATATCAATTCAGATAGTTATATGATTCACTCTTGGTTAATTTTGAAGTTAGCGAGTGTTTGGATGCACGTTCTGCAAGTGATTCTATAATCTATCTAAATAAGAAATTTCTTACAAGTGGTAAGGTTAGCAGCGTATCCAAATCTGGTTATTTTGATCCTAAATCTGAATAATCTTAAAATCAACATCTATGGCTGGTAACTGTTAGGGGGATTTACTATAACAAGCTTTTATTCGATCATCAATGTGGTAGCAAGTGAGCTACTATAGCTAGTAAAATGGTTACGTGGCTAGTCACGATTCTACATCTTATAATAACTCACTTACACATATTCATTAGTAATGGAATAAAAGTTTGTTATATCAAATCCCAAAAAAGATGCTTCTTCCGTCCCGAATTGATTGTCCACCCTTCATTTTCGGGTTTTCTCAAATTAATTGTCCACTACTAAAAAAAATTGATAAAGATTACCATACTACCCCTACTTGGAATTATTATTACACACCATCAAAGAAAGAATTCATTAGTTCATGGTAAAACTGACATACATTCTGAAGAAAGTAGAAAAAAATACGGATAACTAACTAAAAATGTAGCTAACTAGTCACTTTTTTAAGTTCTCTACTGCCATCCTTTTTTGGTTCTTTTATATAACCATACTTTTGAATTCCGTCTATTATGTGTATTTTGTATGGGTGACAATTTTCGACACAACACGATAACCGACACGAACCTGAGACAAAGTTAAACGGGTTTGGGTTAAGGTTGAGGATAAACAGGTTTGGGTCAAAAATAGGTCAACCAGTTTAATAAACGGGACGTGCTTGGCTTGAGTAAGTTATAAATAGGTCAACCTGTGAACCCGTTTAAGTATATAAGCCTACAAAAAATAAAATACATAACTTGAGTTTTATGTTAGATTTGGATTTAAATATATTATGCTATGTAGTTAATATGACACTAAATTACGATTATAACTTTGATATTATTGAACTTGTTATATAGTTGTGTACATGTTGTTTTATCCTTTTTCTTAAATCGTTATACTATTTTTGGATTTAAACTAGTTGAAACGATGAACCACCAACCTTATTGGCGGACGACCTATTTACTTAAACATGTTAAGCGGGTCAAAACGGGTTACCCGTCTAATGCACCATGCACGTTCGAGTTAGGGTTGAGTTTCTTGACACGATTAATAAACAGGTCGTGTTTAGGTCAAGGTTATACCAACCCGTCAACCAGCGAACCCAAATAAGCAAACCTTAAAACGACTCGATTGTCAACCCTAGTATTTTGTGAACATTTCCCTTCCCCTTTTTGATAAACGGAGGGATACTATGGTCATAAATTTCATATAATCGACCGAATTGAAAAGTACGGTTATATAAAAAGACAAAACAACATGGCTACACAGAACTTGAAAAAGTGATAAATTAGCTACATTTCCAAACAATTATAAAAAGAAAATCAAGTAACAATTATGTTTTTCTTAAACTCTTTTTTTTTTCTTTTTTTTCCGCACACTTATTTAGGAACGGAGGAGTAATTTCATTACATACAAAACAATTTGATAAAAGTTGGTTACATTTCAATGCAATAAACCCTAAATATGAGAAACGCAAAAACTGACAGAAATTTGGCCGTCAGGTTGAAAGCTGAAGTGACGGGAGACGGTATCGGAGGTCTCAGTCCACGATACAGAGACAGGGACATTTTCCACTTGATTGTTCTGCATTTTAACCTGCTGACATCAAATCAAATCAAATAATAATATATATAAGATGGTTATTGTAAAACATTTCAGAAATGAATAAGTACATAATTAACATACCGTCGAGTTCATGTATTTGATCGGAGCAAACGGGTTTTAAGTTTTAAGCATATATGTATGGACGTATTGTATACTCCGGTCCACCTAAGCATGCGATGATGCGACGTGGTCTAATGGGAGTCCAACTAATGTGTCAACATTTTCGGTCTGTGTTTGGTGGGCCATTTCGAATCTTTTATATCAAAAGGATTCTATAAAAAGAACCTGAACTGGCAGCGGCGAAAAAACCGAAAAACCAAATAAATCGAAAACCAAATCGAAAATAATCGAACCAACTAATAATCGAACCGAATTTGCTAAAATCGAACCAACCCAATTACTAATTCGGTTCTCGGTTGGGTATGGGTTTGGCGGTTTGAACCAAAACCGGCCGAAACCGAATTCATATAAATATATACATTTTTATATATTTATATATATATTCATATATTTTAAGTATATTTATATATAAATAAATACTATTAAAAGGTTATCATAATATAATAAAATACTTTTTATGCTTGAAATATATTTTTTTGCTAAATATCTATCTAATTGTTAATTTTTTTTAAAAAAAAATAATGAAATTCGGGTTATTCGGGTCAACCCGAAAACCGAACCGAATTAGAACTCAACCGAACCGAACCGAAAACCGAATTTGAATTTGGTTCGGTTCGGTTCTCGAATTAACCTAAAAAAATATTTTAACCGAATTAACCGAACCGAACTAACTGAACAATCCGATGACCGAACCGATCAACACCCCTAACCTGAACACAACCGGTAGTATCAGGTTTTACTTACCCGTCCTCATTTTCTTATCCATGGTAAAATTTTCGAAGTGTTTTTCTTTTCGCTTCTTGTTTCACAAAAGAGACAGAAAATGACAAAATTACACGTTGGGTTATTGTGGTTTACCCCAAATAACAGGTTTAATCTCTAAGTCGTTTTAATTACATCACACATATTTATTTTTTAAACATGTTGCCATTTAATCGTTATTGTGGAAAATAAGGACTAAATCATCACATTTAGAGGTGAAGGTCTCTGTATCAAGTTTTGTTCTTGATAAAGGTTAAGGTCTCCTCAATTAGACCTATTGTTACTTATCAATTCTTTATAGTTCTCTGTAAATCATACTCTACCATAGTGCCAAAAAAGCAGTACATACCAAATTGGTACCAGAGCCTGGCAGAAACTATGGAGAAACAAGTAAAAGAGATTGAATGCAGTGTGCGTTCTCTCGCGGAAGGGGCAACAAGCCATCGTTAACCAAATCAATGAACTCTTTAATCAATTAAAAGTTTGCATTGATGAGGTTTCCAAACGAGGGCATGATGGTGAAAGTTCCAACAGTCGAGGAGCAAGATTTGGTCCAAAGGCAAACTATACTACTAAACCTTTGAAGCTCGATTTTCCGAGGTTCAGTGGGAAAGAAGATCCCACGAGTTGGTGTGTCGAGAGGAACAATATTTTCGATTTCATTCTACTCCTGTGGAGGAACGAGTTTCAATCGCCTCTTTTCATTTAGAGGCTGATGCCCAGTTATGGTTCAAGTGTTGATACAAGAGACTCCAAATGCAACATGGGATGAATTTAAAGAAATGCTACTTATGGTCCTTATCAGTTTCTCGACTATTTCGGAGAGCTTACAAAACTCATGCAACAAGGTACGATCCAATCATATCAATCTCAGTTTAACAAACTTTTGGCTAAGGTTGGATATTTACCCCAAGATCGTCAAGTAAGTTGCTTCGTAAATGGTTTAAGTGGCTCGATTCGTACAGAGGTGCAAGCTAATTGTCCCACCAATCTTTCAACAACCATTAGCTTGGGTCGACTATACGAAGCTAAGACTCAATCCCAACAAAAACTATCTACAAAAAAATCCACAATTCAACCAGTAAAGCATCAACCCATTTCTACCATGTCACCGACTAAACGACTCACCATCGATGAAATCAATGAAAAAAAATAGGCTTGTGTTTTAGGTGCAATGAACAATTTGCGCCTGGACATAAGTGCAAAAGGTTGTTTGCTATCCAAGCAATAACGGAATTTAGTGACGACGATGAAGAGATAGAGATCGAACACCAGGAACTTGCGTGAAGTTTTAGCCATATATATCCATGCTCTTGAGGACAAGAGCAATTTTAAAGGAGGGGGCTGTTACATGCTTAAAATTGTACGCAATCTAGGACTAGTTGTTTATTTTTCTTTTAATATTTCGTAGGCCTTACCTTGATGTATGTGACTGTTTCGAATCAGTTACAAAACTTTGTTTCGTGTTCCTACTTTTTAGCCATGACTTTGCCACATGACTTCAACCTTTTAGTTTAAATAAGGGTTAAAAGAATGAATAAATCATCACATTTATATCCAAAAGTCTCTGTATCAAGTTTTGTTTTTGATAGAGGTCAAGCTCTCCTCAATTAGACCTATTGTTACTTATCAATTCTTTATAGTTCTCTGTAAATCATACTCCACCATAGTGCCAAGAAAACAGTACATACCAAATTGGTACCAGAGCCTGGCAGAAACTATGAAGAAACGAGTGGAAGAGATTGAATGCAGTGTGCGTTCTCTTGCGAAGGGGGCAACAAGCCATCGTTAACCAAATCAATGAACTCTTTAGTCAATTAAAAGTTTGCATTGATGAGGTTTCCAAACAAGGGCATAATGATGAAAGTTCCAACAGTCGAGGTCGAGGACCAAGATTTGGTCTAAATTCAAACTTGATAGAGGTCAAGGTCTCCTCAATTAGACCTATTATTACTTATCAATTTTTTATAATTCTTTGTAAATCATACTCCACCATAGGACCAAGAAAGCAGTACATATCAAGTTGCTACATGTTCAATCTACTCAAAAATAAAACATACCATATTTCCAACATGAGACTATTAATGGACGAAGGTCGAAGAAAAGTACACATGTGATCAAGCAAAAGTAGAGTTGTGTCTCTCTTTAAAAACGATAAAAGAATATCGAGCAAAAGTACATGTTAGCTCCCTCTTTTAAGTTTTGTGTGTTAAAAAATATGTCACGTATCATTCTTTAAGTGAGTCGAGTGGTCAAGTTTAGGTCTTGCCCATGGACGGAGGATTCCTAAGGTAGGGGTGGGCCCTAGCCCCTTCAAAAAAATTTGTATTTAGCGTATTTTGTTCATAATTCTTTAGCAAAATGGGAAAACAAAATCTTTTCTGTGTTCTTGGCAAACCAACATGAGGAAAGAATACGATCTTGAGAATCTCTTTCTTTGTTTTATCTTTACATCGTTTAAGGGCAACATTTTGGTAAAATTTCAGTTTAAGCGGCTAGTTTAAAGTCTGAGACGGGTAAACGTACAATTTGGAACCAAGCTTGTTTGATATTGGTGTCGTGTAGTACCGTTAACACACCTCAGTGTTTCAAGAACGTGTTTTGATCGACATTTTGGCAACAATGTTGTGCAGACTTCATCACAACGGAAGGTGATTTTTGTTATTGATTTGATTACTTCACCTCAACTTAAGAGTGGTTGTTAAAAGTTGCCATGGCAACCGTTTGTTTTGTGTAATGTAACAGTATAACACTATACTTGTACTCGCTTTACTTGGCAGTTAGCACTTATGCAACTTTTGTGACAACATTCCACTCAACAACCTAATGGCAGTGACCGTATTGAACCCGTTTTGACCAACCCTAAGCTTTAAATTCAAAATAGTGGCTGTAGCAAGAATAACTCAAAAATTATGTCTTATCACTTGCAATTTGCATTCAGTTAGCTATTACTTAGAATAAGCACTAACGCATTGATGTTGATCTTGGATCTGAGGTTAAAGCAGATCATAGATCAATCATAATACAGAGTGACACGGCGACACGTGTTTTGTAGGTTTTGGTTTGAACAGAACATGGGTTCAGCAACACCTAACAATGTGAATCATTAGCCAGGTAAATAATGCACTTACTGGTTGCTAACCCCAAAACTACATGGGTTGACAAGCCATTAGCTCAGAGTCATTTACAACCCATAGTCGCCCATGACTAATTTTTGATCTAATGCAACAAGACATTACACGGCCCTAAAATTTGTTTATTTAAAACCCATCAATATGCATATGTATATACGCCAAGAAACTGAAATATATGGGACACCAATAATGGCAATCCAATTCCCCACGATTATACTTGAAAAACCAAATTTCTGTAATATCTTTACCCTCTTTAGAAGTTAATATCTTATAGCATATCAGGATCATCTTCATAGTCAAAGTCGGGTTCACTGTACTGCCTGATTCTTCTCGGTCCTGGTCTACCTTTCTTTGGTTTTCCCCTGACCAAATAACACGTCACCAAAAATCAGTTCCGTGTGTACCAGACTAACAGTTTATGTAATTGAACATATGAAACAGGTTAAATAACAGATAAAAGAAAGTGCTTACGGGCCCATCCCAGGTGCAGCTACCATTGCAGCTTGTTCTTCGTTCTGTGTAGACACATACAAGTTGAAGAAGATTGTGACATTGTTAAATGCAGGTTAAAAAGGATTGAAACTTTCCCACACTATGACACAGATTAGTTACTCTTGAAAAGCACAAGTCGGAAAATAATTTATGCTGACCACACAGACTTATAGGTGACAAAAATGGGCGTGTTGGGCAAGAGTCACAACCGATTTGGATCAGAGGGTAGAATGGGTCAAAATGATTGTGTTGACCAGTCTTAACACTTTTCTAGGCCAGCTTTCAAATTTGAAAAGAAATAATATGTAAAATATGATTATGGAGACTGTAATACTTCGCAGTTTGCAGGAATCATGACTTATAAACTGTTCCATCAGTGTCCATGTAAGCTAATTTATTTAGCTTTTCGCCGATTGACCGATTAACAGTCATATTTAACCCAAATTAACTTGTTTACACGTACGAAGATTAAAATTGCCCCACACAGTAAAGTTAACAAGAGAAGGTTTGGTGTCAGCATGAACGTATTACAAAGAAGTTTTATCAGATAAAATTATACAGCAAAACATACCGCCGGTGAGGTGACTGAAGATAGTGAGAAGAGCCTATCTTCCGGCTGAAACTTCCTAGAACGCTTGTAGCTGAGATTATGACAAAAGTAACCCAAGTCAATTACTTTACTCCATCGAGAACCCAGAAAAAAGACAAGATTTGCAACATTTACATTTTTAGAAATATATCAAGTTATGTTACAAATTTGCCATTAACGTCATCAAAAATATATTGAAAGTGTTTTGCATATGTCCACAAGATTTCTTCATTTGTGTTTGTCAATGGGCATTCTAGATAATCAACTAACAGTTTGCTGTTGAAATTTTCATGGGACCAATGGTGTATTATTAAGTGCATGCGGTAAGAAATATATAAAAAATATATCATAGAATGTTAAGGACAAGATTTCGGTGTTACAGTGAGGTGCTCTTGGATGACGACAAAAACCCTTCATAACCTTTTAATACACTTCCACATTGACTTGGGTCCTGTAAATAAGCCGTCTCCATGTCATAAACCTGAAACCAATTTTTAACCATTATTAATTAACGAGTTACAAACCCTTCAAAATCTATCAGTTGTGGTTGTGTCACTGAGAGCAAGAAAAGATAAGGCTATCACAAAAAAATATAGACAAGTTTGACCTAAACTTTAATAGTTCATAAGATCATACATACCACATACTGAATTCTGTAACGACAATCCTGGTTTCCTCCAAATATGAAAACCAATTTAAAGCACATAGTAACAAGCATTAACACACAAACAAGTATTTCACACCGTCATTAGAAATAACCGATCAATTTGCATAAGAACATCAACGAACGGAGACACCTTTACTCTGAGACAATATATAGGCATTCTATCCGTTTCAAATTACACCCTGCTTCGACATGAACTATGCTTATAAAAAAGAGTACCACAACTTTCAAGGAAGATATACTCTGATACGTTATACTAAACTTGTTATATAGCATAATGTCATTATGCCCAAATAATCTCAATTCATTAAACCTTCTAAAGACTATAACTATTTTTGACTTCTGCGGTCTGCTTTAAAATTTTCCATGGTAAGATTCTACTAACAATCGGTCAAGCTACGACATTGTGATACCCTAACAAACATTGAGCATTGGCACATTGTTAAGGCAGGATCAACATTTAGAATTACCATCCTATAACTTCCCTTACTTAGAAAGCTAAAAAACACACTCAAAGGTGTAACTATCTTTCTTTGCTACCTTTCCATTGATCCAAAATCTTGAAATTTTCTATTTTAGAAACCTAAGTTAAAAATGCAAACTTTAACTTACAACAACAACAACAACAACATACCCAATCCCGCCGGGGCGGGTATGGGCGAGTATGAATGTAGACAGATCATTCCCTGCCCCGGCCCCAGGATAAACCCGGGAGTAGAGAGACTGCTTCCAACGAGACCTCCGGCAAGTGCAGGTGTGCGGGTGAGGAAGAAAAGAAAAAAGAGCAGAAGACCGAAAACAACAAGCACAGGTATGAAAACAACAAACTTTAACTTATTCCCATCAAAACCCTTCAAACCCAGATCACATAACCAAATTCAAAGATCAAAACAACACATTAGCACATCAAAACCTAACCAAATCCAAAAAAATCAAATACATTAAAGATCAAGAATAAAGAATGAAACCTGTTTTTCAAAGGTACGAAGATCTTCATGAAGTTTAGCTCTTTTAGCTAAAAGAGAAGCAATCAGGGCTGATGGGTTGACACTATTTTGTTGCCCTAAAAATGAAAATTCAATATTAAAAATTGGGGGAAATTGATTTTCATGGTTTTAATAAAAAGAGAAAAAAAATAAAATACCTTCAGATTCCATGGTTCTTATTTTTTACTGCGATTTTTGTACAGTGAGTATGAGTGTGTGTGGTTTGTAATCTAGCAGAGTTAGAGAGCCCTTTTGGGTTTTGGTTAATATTGGGAGTCCCAAAAATGATTTTAAACGTTCAATGAGAAAGTTACAAACGGTATACGCATACTTTTTGAGAGGTGTTTGGCACTTTGGCTGTTTGCTTAAGCTTTTTAATTTTTTTACAATGCATCCGTCTTAAAGGGCCCAATGCGGTGGTATATGACATTGTTATTGTTTGGCTGTTTGCTTAAGCTTTGTAATTTTTTTACAATACATCCGTTTTAGAGTCTTGTGCGGTAGCATATGACATTGTTAAGCTTTGTAATTTTTTTTACAATACATCCGTCTTAGAGAGTCTGGTGCGGTAGCATATGACATTATTATTGTTTGGTTGTTTGCTTAAGCTTTGTATTTTTTTTTACCATACATCTATCACAAATCATTCTTCGAGAACCCAGACGCCAAGGCGTATTACATTGTTATAAGGCTTTTCTTTTGCCCTCGTGGCATAGCCAAACCGCACCGCTATTGTGTCATAGTCATTATAGGGCCGAATGTGGTCGGGTTGGCAAGATTTTTTTTCCCTTTTTCTTTTTTGGGTAAAGGGTTTTCTTACCTTGGTAAAATAAAAATAAAAATTTCACGAGTGAGGTATTTTCACACAAAACAAGTATATAACACAAACGTTTTGGTTCGGTTTATATTTTGACATTTGCTAGAACCATATAAATTGTACAAAAACATTTTCACACAATGATGTGCCATGACATGAACCTCTTATTTAATCTTTTCACAACTCTTTCTTTGATAAGAAATCATTTTATTACACATCATTGTGTTAATTTCTTTTGTAAATTTTGTGCGGTTTTAGTAATTCTAGTTTTGAGGGTTAAAGTTAAACTCAAGTAAACACATCAAGCGGTACAAATTATTAAAGTGTGATAAAAGGCATTCATCTTTGTTAAGGAACGAGGATTTAGCTCGCTGCTTTCTTTGCAGTGGTTTTGCCGTGGAAAGTTTATGCGGGGGTCTGTATTTTTTTTTCTTATTTATTTATTTTTTTTTTTTTAGGTTTTAGAAGGAAATATGATAATGTGTATTATTTTTTTATTTTTATTTTTATTATTATTATTTTTAAGAAGGTAAGTTTGTATTTGGCTATTTTTTGTGTTGTTAGTTATGATAGTGTTGGGCTTATTCTTTGGTCCATAACTTAATAACCTAGATTAATGTAGGCCCATATGATTTACTTAGCACCGATTTAAGGTGTGAGTATACATAGAACTTTTACTTCCTCAAAGACCAAAGTGTGGTTTACCTACTTCATCTGTCATCTCCAAAATGGTGTCAAAGTGTCCTTTGCTTGATCGATATGCGAGAAGATTGGTAGTAGGCGAATGGATAAAGTGTTGTCTGCTGTGTTTGTGCGAGAGAGAGAATCTTATAGGTGGGATGAAAAAGACTATGACAGTCGTATTGAGGAGGTAGAAGCTCGTGTTCATCATAGCCATGCGATCATCTTGGAGTTATTAAAGTTTGGGAGAAATGATATGTTAAATGAGGCTTTGGATGCGTTGAGATTTGCGGAGCAAGAAGATTTTCGTAAATTAGGGTTTCTGATTGAAAGGTGCGAAGCTACTCATGTTCGTGTTTATGAGAAATCAAGGATGATTGTAGGATCGATATTTATTGTGTTTGATGATTCGGGTGGTCTTGGATGATCAAAATACATGTTTGCCATATTTAGAGAGATAAAGATAGAGAGGTGTTCTTGCTAGAGGTTTACACAAAGGAAAGATTAGATTAAAAGTGAAGAAGCACCACCCCTTCAATGGATGGAAGGGGTATTTATAGTTACAACTTACACGACCTCCTATCGGCCTGTGGATCAGGTATACAGTGGGTAAAGACCCGTCCTTCCTCCACGGTGTTACAATAAACTAAACTACGCTACAAACTAACTAATTAACTACTTAACAACGTAAATAACTACAAGTCTACGAGCTAACATATGCTAGACAATAATTGGGGTGACCGACACTTTAACATGGAATTTCCAATTCCTAACAATCTCCCCCTAAGGGAGGTCACCCCATGAAATACATTTTGCTTCCTAGCATTCTATCTTTGACTTCGTTCTTGAGCTCGTAGACTTGAATTCTTCATTTCCGCAATCTTTGTGCTTAAGTAGCGATTCTTTAAAGTCCGCATTGATTTGTACTTTTAGTGGAGGCCTTTAACTGATCCACATCTTTGATGATCTTTGAGCTTTCATTGAGATCATCAGCCACAACAAATCTCTCTGGATCATCCATAGTTGTGTTGCCATCATGTGAAGTTGTGACTTTCGGACCGACATGCTCACACTTTTGAATCATGACATCTTTCCATCAGAGTAGCGGAAGCTTTACTGGCTCATGATATTTGTAGCGGTAGAAGCGTAAACATAGTATAAAAATATCGAGCCGAGTTATGTAGATATGCACCATCATGATTTCTTCAATTAAGTGTGGATGTTTGTGAGCATGCGGCTTTGGATTGACTCCTCATTCGTCAATCGCAATCGTCCAAATGTACCGCAAACAACGCTAGCAATAAATCACACAAAAGTGTCTTTGATCACTTCGTTGAATTGAGGTACACGCCCACGGTTCCTCGTTGATCAAGACAAGTACTACCCGTGATCGTAGGATTCCTAAGAATCTCCTTGACAGGTTTCGCAATGTTCTAGTTGTTCTCAAACCGAACGCCTCAAAGAAGACAACACGGAGTAAGTGAACCAAATGAATTGAGATTCACCGATTGATGAAAATGATTTGAAAACAATCGCGTATTGCTTGAAGAAAGAGTTTTGCAATACGACGAAGGTTTCATGAGAAAGATCAATTTTCAATCAAAATACTTTTGTATTAGAGAATGAGTACACATTCGATGTGCTAGAGAAAGAAGAGATTTGCACATCGAACGGTTTTCTAAAAGTATTTTCAATCGAGATACTTTTGAATTTGAAAACATAAGTACACATTCGACGTGCTAGAGAAAATAAGGTTTGCACATCGAACGGTTTTTCCAAAAGTATTCGCCAATTCATTTCTGGACCAAGGTTGATTCAAAATGAATCGCCCATTGTTTCTATCCGCTTGTCACAAGATTGATCTTATGAGAAGATCTCACATGTCACCCACCAAGAGCTTGTTTGATGTTGGCTCTGAAGGATTTCCATCTTCATTGTGAATACTTTTACATATCACTCGGATGTTCGGCAATACCACAAGGATAATGCGTAGGAATCTTAATATATTCTTACTTTCCACATTGTGTGAAACAAAGAAGTCTTCAAGAATAGTGTCCTAATGAGATATTGTGGATGATCTCTTGGCTCTAGACTCAATAGTGCACATTTAGTTCCTATGCGGAGACTAGGAGAGGTCTCCTTCTTCAATATCAACAATCTCAAGAGAAAGTCGATAGATAATGTCGGTTCCCTCGTGAGAATGAAACAAGACCTTTAAGAGGAACTTGAGTAGCTTGGGAAGTTAGTGCATTGCGTCACCGGGTCCATGACGTCTTGTCTTCAATACCGTGTTACCTTAGTAACCACTAGTAGCATATGAATTGAACCCGGTGTCCGCCTCTAAGGTTGAATTATTGGAGGGCTATTTCTTTTCACCCTTTTCTCATTCATTTCTTTTCATTCTTCAACCCTTCAAGGCTTACCGAGACTTCATTACTAGAACCTTGTTGGGTTTATTCCAAGACTAGCTCTGCCTCATCCGCACTCTTCCCATATCTCACTTTTCTCCTTTTTCAAGATACCTAAGGACTCTACACTATCTAGTGGATTGTCCTCGGTAGATCCTCCGGTTCGGTGAATCGTGGGAACAAATACCTAACCTAACCATCCTTATAACTCCATGCATAAAGTAAATTGGTCGGTCTTTTGGTATTGTTCATTCCTTCTAGAAACCAATTGAAAAATCATTTGGAAAAACAATCAAGGTACTTGTGATACGAGATCAAAGCATTTTGTACCTTAATAGTTTTGATCATTTAGAAAACCTCCCCCTCAACATGTGCATATGATTTAGAAATTGTTTAGCACAAGGAGGCAAGAGGACTTTGAAATATTTTCTTTGATCACAATTTTCATACGAAAAAGCCATTTGATTTTCTTGGTAAAATGCTCCCCCTCAATATGTGCTTCGAGATTCGAAAGCGTTTAGCACATATGAGAGAGCAACTGCACAATTGAATCAAAACGATCACCTTTATCAAATTTCATTATTAAATCACAAATTCTCCCCGATCAAAAATATCAAACCCTTTGAGATTTTGGATCTCAAGTGATTTAATTAGGTTTAGAAACATGGGAGAATATGTGCCCGGTTTAAATACTCATCCGGTTTTGGATAAATCCTCCTCCTCAACATGTGCATTGTGTATTTGAAATCGTTTGGCACATGGAGGCGGGAGTGCCTATAAAGGACTAAACCGATTCCATGAAAACAGATTTAAGAATTAAATCACGATCTCTCCCGATCAAAATTTCAAACCTTTTGAGATTTGTGATCCCAATTGATTTAAATCACTTATAAAATTTTAGGGAAAGACGTGGCAAGATTTAATTTTGAAAGATGACGATAGGAACAGATTTAGACATTAAAGATTGTTAGTGTCGTATGATTGTTTTAAGAGACCTTTAAGTAAAATAAAACAATTTCACAATCAAACAAGAACAGAAAAAAATTCATTTTGTAAGATCTTTGAGTTTTAAAGAAAATCATACCATGACATAACATTAAATCTTTAGATCACCACTTATTGTTGTACAGACGGACCTTTTAAGAAGAAATATCGTTTGAAAATATCTTAATTTAAATCACTCTCCCTCAATCGATGACCAAGTCGTTGATTGAGTGACTTAAGTTTTGATAAAATAAAGTCCGTGATTTCCAAAATTTAGTCCAATTAATTTTCAAAACATTATTTTCCATTTTCAAAACAATTTAATCGATTATTTCAAAATTGTTTAAAAATGGTATCATGCACAAAGATACGTTAGGTGGTTGAGAAGCTTGTTGTTCTTTGTAGGGCTTGGAAGAAAAATCGTCTGCAGATGCAATGAGACTTCTTTACGTTGCATTTTAATGCCAACCGAGGTCAAATTAAGCTCCGCTTCTTCAATCACTTAGAGAAAACCATCTGTGAAGCAAAGACACCTCTTACGTTGCATTTATGCCAACTCTCCATTGAAGTCCAATTAAGCTCCGTTTCTTCATTTGTCAACCCAAGATATAGTTACCCTTTCCTTTCGGCATCCAATCATCTTCAATTGTGGGATCCGGATCGGGAATATTCTTATAACCAATATACCTGCATACGTTAGTGAACACACATACGGATATATGGTGGTCGACATCACCCATAACAGCAATCGACTAATTAAAGTCAATTCAACACATCATAACAATCAGATCATATAAGGCATGGGGTTTATGTGTTAATCAAACTCTAATCATCTAAACCTAAAAATCATATCCTAAATTCCTAGTCCTTCGACACGTGCAAATATCATTTTAATTAAGCACGAGGGATAATTAAGAAAGCTCGTTAGATGATATAGATTTGAAAACATTTCATGGGGTTTATGTGTTAATCAAACTCTAATCATCTAAACCTAAAATCATATCCTAAATTCCTAGTCCTTCGACACGTGAAAATATCATTTTAATTAAGCACGTAGGATAATTAAGAAAGCTCGTTAGATGATATAGATTTGAAAACATTCTCCCCTCAATCAATGACTTATTTTCCAATGCTTTAAAAACGTTGAAGTCATTGATTGAGTTTTCAATTTTATAAAAGTTCTGAAACTGATTGTTTTTCAAGCAACTCATTTTCCACCAATTCAGTTAAAACAAATATTTTTCTGAAGAATTTTAGAAAGAAAAATATTTGAGTAGGAACAGCAGTCCTTCGACATGCTTTCCTCATTTTGTTTTAAGGATAAGTGCACGAAATATATGAAAAATCGTTTAAGCGTAGCACTTTCCTTCTTTGAAAAACGGGTTGCTATCTGAAATAATAGCAAACCTTAGTTTAAGCACGGGTCACAGTCTGAAGTAACTGCAAGCCATTTGATTTGTGACATGTTTTGAAAAAGAATATTTACACCTCCTGCTCAAACTTCATCTATGGTCCCGTGCCATTATTGAATGACATTTCTAAGACCGTAGATGTTATCGATACCAGAAGACATGCCTTGGAAAACATATTTTTGGTATTTTTGAAATTTTCTGATTTTTATGGGTTTTTGAAGGTTGTATATTTTTCTATTTTCTTTTGTTGGTTTTATATTTTTGTATTTTGTTTTTCCTGATAAATATATACAAAGATAGAATAGATGATATAGTTTAAGAAGATGATGATACGAGTACCGAGATAAGGATATCGAGCAACCTCGTTGTAGAAGATAAAAGTCATCATCCCTAAAACTTTCACCACCAAAGCTTCCGAGGCTCTTGCATTGAAGAAAGAAATTAAACCATCTGAAAGTGAGACTTTGGCAGCTTCCCCCCAAACCGAAAATCCTTTGGATGAGCAGATTCGAAGCTTTCTTTCAAGCTTGCCTTAGCCAGGTGCACAAAGAAGCACACCATTATCATAAATCCCGCTGATCCTTTTAAGAACGATAATCGACATAATCCGTTCGGGGTTATATCATCAAGATGAACAACAGCAACGTATCATCTCACGAATAAATAATCTTCTCAAATTTCTTTTCACTGAATTCTGAAGCGATCCATTCCAAAAGGTGTCTAGAGAACAATTCCCCAGTAGTTGAATTGATGCGATCGACCTCTTTGTATAATGCTCAAGAACTCTCCCAAATACACATCATGAGGGAATGAAAACACCTCCCCATGTTCACATTTTTCTTCCCCGATGATCGTGTATGAAGCTCAAGAACCAAGTACCCCAATATCCAAGAGCTCTCCGAATACACATCATGAGGGAATGAAAACACCTTCCCATGTTCACATTTTTCTTCCCCGATGATCGATGATGAAGCTCAAGTATCCAAGTATACCAATACACAAGGAATGAATAATCAAAACATTGAAGAAGCGGCCAAGTCATCGATTATATCTGCGGATGACAATCTCTGGGATGTCAACTCCGAATAAGTGATTATATCTACGAATCACCGATTAAGCACTCAAGTGAAACAATCGAGCATCCCAATGTACACAATCTCTCCCCGATCATTGCGATACCATCGAAATCACCACACACTAGTGTACCTCTTTATCTTGAAACTTTCTAACATCACTTCCCCACGTAGATGAAATACTAACACTAAATGCCTTGATGAGTAAAACCTTGAGTTTCTCTCGGTCATGACATTTGTTTTCCGGGATATCTTCAATCACTTAGAAGAATTAAGTTCATCAAGTTTACTCGTCATGAGTCAAACCTTGAGTTTCTCTGCTGTAATAACATTTGTCTTCCTGGTATCTTCAATTACTTAGAAGTATTAAGTTCATCAAGTTTACTCGCTTAGGTGCTTATCTCCTACTCCTTGCTGGTTTTGACACTTGTAATCAACAACTCTTTGTAAGCCCGTATACTAGAAATTTGTTGAGAAGAACACTTGAACTCTTGTGGGAATCAACTTGTCAAGAGTGTGGCGTCTAATTGGGATTAAATCGGACATTTCACCCTCCCCAATTAGTGCTCTCTCTAAACCGACAATCTTTTAATAGATGCCCGAATAAGAAGAAGTCTTTGATCATCAAATGCAATTGCCTTTAGTCTTCTAACATGTAGCGAAAATGTAGAACAGATCAGACTCGACCTTCTTCAAGATTGTCCGGTTGGGAATAGAAAGTCAACATCTTCAACTCATCAAATGCATTCCGTTAACTTACAAATAGCAAATCCCTTAAATCAAATCCTTCCCAATCAAACAAGAACAAAGATGTTCATCAAGGAAATTAACCCCGCACCGGAAGCACTTTGTCATTTAATCATATCACCGTGAAGATGTCAACCAACGGCTCTTAGAAGAAAAACTCCATGTGAAGATGACCCGATAAGAAGAAGCTCGGTTCTTACATGAGTTTGGAGCCGTTGACCATATATTCTCATATAACAATCAACCCCGCAGAGTTTCACACTTTTTTCCCCTCAAGAATTGCGGCGAAGTTGCCATTCTTGACTAAATAAGTGAATATCTTTAAAATGTATTCTATTCACACTTCTCCCCATAAAATAAGCACATGATGTCGCCATCATCATTATAGATGAGCAAGTGGAATAAGAAAACAATCAACGGTAGCCCGTTCACTTGATAATCGAAAGCCCATGGAAAGCATGAAGCATGTTGATGAGAATGGTCATAATAGAGAAGATTTCTCTTCTTCAGAAGATAAAGCGCACTGACACGTACACTTTTCTTTTCTTTGGAGAACGAGGCATGAACTGTTGTGTTCATACGTCATAATCTCTCTCTCTTTTCAACTCTCTTAGCAAAACATGTAATTAACCCCATTATCATTCTGTAGGCTCTTTGTCGTGACAACTGATGGAGAAAAACTAATATGATGAATTTGACCGTGAAGTAAACTAACCCGAACTCGTGACTTAAACTTGCACATATGTAACAAAGAGCGGTGCCGATTTCCATTAGCATCTCTAAGTACTCTCTATGTACTCTATACTCTTCAACCAACCAACCATCAAGTATAAGACGACATTACCTCTTGAAAATCCACAATTGAATGTGACATCGAGCACTACAACGTAACTCCTTAAAGTGATAGTTATTTTGTAGTGGTATGAGCCCAATTCCCCCAAGTGGTAAAAGAAAAGGTAAAAGACACCCAACAATAACTAGATTTCCAAGTCTTCGTTTTTGATAATAAGCTCGAACAAGGATCATGAAGAATCTTCATCCAACCATCCCCGATACCTTCAGATGCTAAGTACACTCGCCCGTGATATTTCACTTCAACCTTAAACAAATAATAGTGAATTAACTCCGTTGTCACATCTTCTGATTAAAAGCTCAAATCTAGCCTCCTTTGACATTTTAAGTGAACTATGATAATGACATTCATCCCGACCATGGTTAAAAGCACAAAACCCTGTAAAACCATATAATAACCAAACTGCCATGACAAATATCCAAACACACATCCAATTCATGAAGTACACTCTTTTATCCCTTCTTCGGAACAGAAACCATAGCACCAGCATCAAATAAGAGATCTCGAAATACACTTTCCTTTCTCCAAGATGGTTCCATCAATACGGGATTTTACAATTCTATGGTTTAAACCGAGAAATAGTTTCTTTCGCGGGATTTTACAAAACCAAGAATAAACCGTAAGAAAGATCCGAAATGCACTTTACTATTACCAGGATGTTTCCATTGTCACGGGATTTTACAGGTCTATGATTTTAACCGAGAAATAGATTCTTTCGCGGGATTTTACAAAATCAAGACAAAACCGTAAACAATGTCAGCTTGAATGTGTAATGACAACTTTGGTTTCGGTGAATATCTGTTTTAGGGGAACATGCAGCGGTTCATCAATGGTTCAAAATCCAACATCATCAACCATCCAATCAACACCTTGGTACACATATCATTCACGCATTCTGTCGGCTATTGTAGTGACCACATAGAGAAGTAAACCCGATATGCCAAACTTGATCATGAAGTACAATTCCCCAGATTTGTTACTTAAACTTGTACTAATCCTCGTGAAAAAGAAACGGTGTACCCAATGTACAAAACCTCTTGACATATCCTCAACTGAGTGAGACACTAAAGTGATAGCTACGTTGTTGGTTAGCGAAAGGAATCACAACCGTAACTAAATAGCCAAGTCTTTATCACACTCTTTAAAAGCACAAACAAGTCATCTTCGCGGAATGGTAGAAAGAAAGAAGACGAAGTAAGTAAATGTGCCCGGAAAATCTCACTTCAAAGTCAAATAAGAAATACCGTCCAAACAACCCCGTAGTCAACTTTGTTCATGTATCGATTCAAGCCGTAACAAAATATTCTTTGTGAACATGTATATACCAAAGTACCGATCATCATACCACAACAAATCATATCGTCAAACCAAAACTCATCATCAAATCTTATCATCCCAAATTTCATCGACAAATCTCTTCAACAAATCTCATAATCATATCTCATTTTATCCAAATCTCATCAAAATGCATCATTAGATTACAAATCGCAGCCCAAATATATCAATAGAAATATCATAAAATTCCACTCGATGCCTAAACAATGTGAAATAGCCAACTACGACGTCCCATCCTCCAATCGTCCATACACCTTGAGCTCATATTAGAAATCAGGAGGCCCAATTTAAATCATCATCATTTTCGGTCCAAGTGATCATATACACCACGTCCCAAATAATTATGTAACCCACGGCCCAAAAAAAAGAGTAGCAAGCCTGATCAAGTCCAATGTACCCAGCTACCCTAATTACTTGGGGTATTAATACAACATATCACACACACATCATACTTTAACCCTAATATATCTCTCATAAACTCCTGCGCCCCCATCTTGAATCTGCTAACTCATTACATCTCATCAAACACATTTCCACAAAACTCATCTCATCAAGACAAATTTCATGTTAACCTCGAATCTCATCTTATCAATATTTCAAACGGCACAAAGAGATACACACAAAAACGCAAACATCCTTCTAGCTCCAATCAGGTTTAGTTTAATCTTCAAAACCACCAATAACTCGCCACAGGGATGGCTCGAGTTGTTGAGTTGGGTTCGAGACCATTTCGAAGAGAACCAGGTAGGTCAAAACTATACGTGTGCTTATGTTACAATGAACCAACGAACAAAGAAAAACATGTGAGTAGCACAAGTTGTTATTGCTCTTGTTTTCTGTTAGTTCGAAGGTTTAATTAACCCGAAAGTGTCAAACAATTGACTGCTTTAAAATGGTTTTGTGACATGAATCAAGCGAACCAAAGACTTGATATTGACATATTTGTTAAAATCAACTCTTTATCTTCGTATAATATCGCAATCATTTAGATCAATGATGATTATTCTGGTGATGGTATGGAACTGAAAAGGTCATAGCAACAGCTCCACCACACGAAAAGGATACACTGAGATCATGAGAGGTTAGCATATTTGATGAGTTTTGAGTCTTAATGTTGTTCGAGTCTTTGTTGTTGGCATGAGATAGTAGTACATGTTGTGAGGTCATGGTATAGACTGATGATGTTTGGATGAATCTGAGGTCGTTTGAGTCTTGTGGTCATGGTCTAGTATGAGTCAACAAGTTGCTAAACTGATTTGTCAAGTCGTTACCCTTTTAGATTACAACTCGCTAACCAATTTCTTTCACAAGTCGCTAACGCATGATAAGTCGCTAACAATTTTAATCAAAAGAAAGTCGCTAACAAGTTTTCAGTTAACACAACTCGCTAACTTGCTAAAGAGCAAGTCGCTAGGATATCTTTAAACCAAGTCGCTAACCTGTTTTTGACATAACTCGCTGTTGACTTTCAAAAAAGTCAACGAATATCCAAGTTGCTACTGTAACATTCATTGAATCTGGACAAGTGACTTTGACAAGTCGCTACACAGTGGATACAGTGGACAAGTCGCTACCAAGAATACTTCTTCAAACCACCATGAAAAGTCTTCATTTCCAGACTAAAAAAAAACGTTTTTGGCCATACTCTTAAAAGCAGTTTATTAAAAAAGATATTCTTTATCATTAATCACACCTTAAAAACATATAAAAAACAGTTTAAGTATGTTAAAACTCAATTTGACCAAGCATAAAACCACGTTAGAACATGGTATGAGACATATGCAACACAAGTGATCTTGACCAAAATATATTAGACATTTAAGAACATTTTTATCAGCAGCAACCAACCCAAATATCACGGTCCTATCCATCTTACAAAAAACCATATCAAACCGCAAACAAAACGACAACTAACCGCTTAAAAACCATTCAAATGAGACCCAAATCAACACAAACAACATAACCTGGCTCTGGGACCAATTGTAGGATCGATATTTATTGTGTTTGATGATTCGGGTGGTCTTGGATGATCAAAATACATGTTTGCCATATTTAGAGAGATAAAGATAGAGAGGTGTTCTTGCTAGAGGTTTACACAAAGGAAAGATTAGATTAAAAGTGAAGAAGCACCACCCCTTCCATGGATGGAAGGGGTATTTATAGTTACAACTTACACGACCTCCTATCGGCCTGTGGATCAGGTATACAGTGGGTAAAGACCCGTCCTTCCTCCACGGTGTTACAATAAACTAAACTACGCTACAAACTAACTAATTAACTACTTAACAACGTAAATAACTACAAGTCTACGAGCTAACATATGCTAGACAATAATTGGGGTGACCGACACTTTAACATGGAATTTCCAATTCCTAACAATGATGAAGAGTCTTAGGCGTTTAAAATAGGGATGTTGATGTTTTATCTTTTGTAACTTCAAAGGTTTGAATGGTCACTCTCCTATGTTAGCTGGTAGGGAATAAAGGGTTGGGGTAACTGTAGGTTTGTTATGGTTATGTTATGTTATAGGTTGGATATATGGTGGTGTTTGTGTGTCTGTTTCTGGTAGCTGTTGAATGTATGGTGTTGTATGTATGTTTGTAATGGTAGCTTCTTTATAATGGTATGAATATAAGTGCTAGTTCTTGTGACAACAGGCGATTTAGGGAGTCTATTTTAGGTAACCGCATTACGTTAAACTAAACCGAGCTTTTGCCTTTATCACTATTTTTATCAACCATGACTTGATTTTATATCGTCTATTGGTTTTTATGGTTTATTTCATTATTGGATGAGTTATCATGTGAGTTTTAACTCTTTTTGATAGGCACTATTCGATTCGGCACTATAAAAGCCTAAAACGAGAAATAACGTAACTTTTAGACCGTGACTCGAAAATTTACAAATAAATGGTCAAAACTCGTGGAAAAATATAAATAACGATAATAGAAAGTCGAATGAACGTCGTGGGACACTCGGGGGACAATATATGAGCTCGGGAATGGGTAAACGGGATAGTTTACGAAAAATGGCGACTCCGACCCCTCCCTTTCTCTTGAACCGCCGCCCCTCCTCCCCATAATAATTATTATTTAGTCCCTCCCTCCTAACTATATAAACCCACTCACCCTCACTTTTACTTCCACTTTCTCTCACTAAAAACACACACACACACACATTTCTCTCTCTACTCTCTCTCTCTCTCTTCCAAATTAAATAAACCCTAACCCTAAACCACCCATAACCGCCGCCCCTATTCCGGCCAAATTCCGGCGAGTGATTTCACACCTCCACCACCATCTTAAAGATCTTTTCATCATCTTTCCAACCATATATGGCACGCGCATATAGACCTCCATAACACCTCCAAATCTTGAAATTAAGATTCGTACTTTTAGGGTTTTCATATAATATTGTAGATCGGGTTTGGAAAAGGTAAATGGAACATGGGTCATGCTTATTTTGGCCATGAAAAGCCACGTATGGCTTGATTTTGGTTCGACCATGTTGTAAAATTTAGGGCTTTTGGTTTAAACATGGGATTAAATCTAATTAACACTTAAATAAACATGTAGCTAGTGATTTGGTATCATGTGGTGTATCATATTGTTGGGTTTTTGCATTTTAGGTCTAGTTTCATATTTTTTTATTAGGAATAGATGATGGGTTTGATGTTTGTTTAATGATTGGAGGTTGATTGATTATGTTTGGTTGTATTGGAAGTGATTTGGATGGTGTTTAGTAGTGGTGATAGGGTGACGAGCCACAAGACCCACGTAGGGGTTGTGGTTGGTGGCGTATGTGACCCTCAAGGACCAAGGCTCCGGGTCGAGTCGTTGTGGTAGCTTATGGGTTGATGTTGTTGGTGTTTGGACGAGACGCGTGGAGCCGAAACGCTTCTAGAGCTTGTTTGGTTCACGTGGTCTTAACCGTGACCGTGTCATGACCATTAGGGTCATAACATTGGTTTCGGGTATATTTGGTTGGTTGATTGGCTGGCGTAGATTTATTTGGGTTGATTTGGGATTGAATTGCGCTATTATGACTTTTATTTGGACTTGATATGAATATATATATATATATATATTATATATTGTCAACTTTGAGCGACGTCGGTGTTACTTTGACTTTTAGTCAATAGTTGACCCCACAACGCCGTAACATGGACTTTAGTATAGTTTGGACTATTGATTGATTAAAAGCCGAGAAGTCATGACTCGTGCTTGTGGACTCGAAACGAATAACGATATGAAACTAATATTGAAAATTGACGAAATATATATGATAACACTCAGATTGTGCATGTTTTTAGTAGCATTATGTGTACTTTTATATCAGTTATTTGGTTATATTTGCGTGATTTTAGTACTTTATCGTATCTAGAGATGTTCGCCTAGTATTTATAACCAAGTGCGGGAAATAGAGGAAAATGTGGAAATATGCACTAATCGAAGATTCCGTCTCAAGAAAGCTAAACCCCAAGTACCTTTGAAGACCTTAGTGATTGAAGAACCAAGTTCTACAAGTCAGAGTGAAGATCTAGTTCTGTATCTCAGAAGATCCAAGCGGATCCGGTTACACCTTCAGCCGGATCGGTTGGAAGTTGGTCGGAATTAGTATTTTTTGCCATAACCAACCGATCGGTCGCAACCCGCAACCGGATCGGTCGGTGTGTTATTATTGAAGACCAACCGGATCGGTTGGTCGTATGACCGATCCGGTTGGAGAAGCTGCAGTTGTCAAATCTTCATCACTAAGCTTCCCCTTTGCATCCAAACGATTCTAGGTCCTTCCCTTGGTGTATTCTAGTCCCTTCCTCACTCCTTGAAGGCCAAGTTAAGCATTTAACACCCTAGGCCTTAGAATTAGTATAAATAGAGGCTAATTGTGAGCATATGAGACACACTTCAATTACAAAGCTCTCTACTCATCAAACCAAGCCTTAACCTCTTAAAATTCGTCCTTAGAAATCCGAGAGAAGTTTGGAGTTCCGAAGTTCCACCTTTGAGGCCAAAACACTAAGAAGTCCACCACGATCCTTTCGAATCATTACTTCATCATTTGTAATCTTATTCCAAGCATTGTAAGACTTTCAATCATGTTTTCTAATGATCAAAGTTATGAGTTTATGTTCATGTTTGCTATGAGTGGCTAGTTTCTTTATACACTTGCTTAAATGATGTTGATTATCATATGATTAGTTAGTGATTGTGTTAACATGTTTTAATTCAATTTCAAGTTAATTCTAAGATCCAATTGTGCTAAAGTTTCATAGTGACATTTGCTAATCAAGTTTGGCTAATTGGTAGTAATTGTTGGGGTCGAAAGAACTTCGTGTTATTCAACTAGTCATAATCATTTTGTCTATGGATGATTGTTTTTACCCATTATTCTTGATTATACAAAGGAACTAAGGTGTGGTTGTAATAGAAACGCTTTTTGATTATCAAATTGGATTGGTTGGAAACATCTAAATGGTCGTAAGATCGGTTACCTTTTGTCTATGATCGGTTACCTTTTGTCTATGATCGGTTACCTTTTAGTAGCATTAGGTGTGGTTGTAAGAGAATCAATTGTAGCCTTTTGTCTATGATCGGTTACCTTTTGTATTGACCATTTCTTAAGCAATTTGATGAACAAGTGGATGTTTTTGTGTTTAAGTTTATGAAAGTAGACTTATGAAACTTGAATTGATCTTGAATTGATTGGTTAAACTTAAAGCTTGTTTTTATGAACTAAAATCTTGTGAAGGTTTAACTTGTAAGAACAATAGATTAGTTTTCAACTAATTATCACAACCAATATGTTAAGTAGTTAACACAATCACATTAATCTATGATATGAAACTAGTTTAAGCAAGTGTAGTTTTTAATCATCCGAATTTCATTATATCTATTTGCTTTGTTATATGTTTTGATAGACTCCGTTAATTCAAACTTGTGCTCGATTCACTCAAATCCTATGAACGATCCCGACTTACCTTCACAATCTTGCTATAACGGACGAGTATACTTGCTCGTATGTGTTATTGGTAATATTGGTAATTCACCTTTATAAATTTAAAACTTGCACCAACCGGGCACATCAAGTTTTTGGCGCCGTTCTTGGGATTTGATTGTGTTTCAACAAGTTTTGAATTTCCTCACCGATTTAAAAAAAAAAAAAAAATTCACGAAACCCTAACCGGATCCGGTTGGCCTCAACCGAATCGGTTACAATTTTACCCATAACTCGGTGGTCTAACCGATCGGTCGCATCCCGCAACCGATCCGGTTACCTAATCAGACTGAAAAGCTGTTTTCGTTGTTTGTCCGTGTGTTTAGATATTGCTGGATTCTCTAGGACATTGTATGAACACTCGAGCAAGGAATAGAACCAATTACACCTCTTACCAACCCCGAACGTTTGATTCAAGAAGAAGAAGAACACGTTTCATACCATTAGAAAATCGTGTGCCAAGAGTACCAAACCCACCATTTGATAACCTCATTGAAGCCAAAGTTGTTTACAATCCTTTCACCAATTTACCTTTTCCCATGGCGGACGATCAACCCATGTGGGAACCAACCGAACCGTAGCACCAACTCCGGAAGTGCTATTGTTGCTATTAACCTTGGTGACAACTTCACCGTGAAGGACATCACCTTTCTATGATCAAAGACCGACAATTCGATGGCGTGCGTGGCCGATCCGCATAAGCACATTGTCAATTCATCGAAATTTGCGGCATGTTCCGTTATGGCGACACCGATGTCAATGCCATCAAACTCAAACTTTTCCCATCATCACTCGCGGAGATGCTAAAGTATGGTACAATGAATTAACCCGGTGAATCATCAATACTTGGGAGGAGATGAGGCAAGCTTTTGTGAGCCGATTCTTTCCACCTGCCATGTTTGATCGATTAATGGGAGAAATTCGTGCTTTCAACCAAAACCAAAACGAATCACTTGTCGAAGCTTGGCTTCGAATGAAAGATTTGCTTCGTAGTTGTCATGGACATGGACTATCAAAAGGAACCATTATCCATATCTTTTACCATGGACTAGATGAAATTTCTCAAGGCATCCTTGATGCTGGAGGAATTTTTCTCTATAAAACTCCTAATGATGCACATCAATTGCTCGAAGATCGAGTACTTCTCAAACTTGATTGGTCCAAAGATTCCAAAACCAAACCTCTCCGAAAAACCGTTGCTTTTGTCGAAAACACCGATACCTCAAAACTCATGGAGAAGATGGAAGCGTTAACCTCACAAATCAACTCGCAATACAAGGATATCAAAGATGAAATGAAAGATATGCGAGATGGATGCAACATTTGTGGAGGAAATCACCCATCGTCCGAAAAGCGACGATAAACCTATGGGTGGACCGAAGAAGGAGAAGCAAATTATGATCAAGGAGGATACCGTGGAGGAGGATATCGTAGTAATTATTACGGTCGAAATTCGAAATTGGCAAGATCGCCGACCAAGGGATGATAACCGTGATTCTCAACCACGAACCGACGATCCACCACACCAAAGTTCCGACAAAAGACAAGAAGAAACCGAATTCGAAAAACCATGAGAGAATTCGTGGTGGTCAAAATCCGCAAATGATTTTATCAAAATCAATTTTTCAATCTCAAAGCCAAAGTTGAGCAAGGACGGAAAAATCATCAAGCATCTATCCAAGATCTTGAAAACAAGCTTGCGGACTTTCGACCAACATTCCTCTGACCATCCGGTTCATTGCCAAGTAACACTCAATCCAATCCAAAACCATCAAATGATAAGACGTCAGTCCACCCCAAACAAGAAATGAACATATCAATGTCTGTTTTTTCACAAGAAGTGGTCTCATACGATCCACCACCCAATCCTAACACTCTGTCACCATTGATAGTGAGGATGAAAATGAAGAACCAAACACAACTCAAACCACCAAAAAGAAAGACATTCCATCCGTCAAGGCGTATACACAAAAATTCCTTATCCTCAACGCCTAAAGAAAGAAAAGATGGAAGAGCGTTATAAGAAGTTTATCGAAATAATCAAAGAGGTTAGACTCAATGTTCCTCTCGTTGATGTTATAGCGGAATGCCCAATTACGGAAAAATTTTGAAAGAACTTCTTAATAACAAAAGCAAGCTTGAGCAAATATCAAGAACTTTTCTTAACGAAGAATGCTCACCATAATTCAAAACAAAATTCCACCAAAACTCGGAGATCCCGGAAGCTTTCTTATTCCATGTACTTTCGGAATAACGTTAAATGTGATGCTTTAGCCGATCTTGGCGCAAGTATCAATTTGATGCCTTATTCACTCTATTCCAAGTTGTGCAACAACAACTGAAACCAACAAAATGAGCATCCGATTGGCAAATCATTCCTATCAATATCCTGTGGAATCGGCGAGAATATGCTTGTTCAAGTCGGTAAATTCATTTTTCCGTGGACTTTGTAATCTTGGAAATGGAAGAAGATAGTAAAGTCCCACTCATTTTAGGAAGACCTTTCCTAAATCTCACGACGCAATCATCAAAGTTAAAGGAAAAGAACTCAACCTTGGGTTGGGAAGATCGAATCACTTTTCTTATCGATAAAGCAATGCGCTACCCACATTCCAAAGTGATGACACTTGTTTTAACGTCGATGTTATTGATGAAGTCACCGATGAGGAATTAGATGCATTCTTGAGCGAATCCGATCCATTCATGACTACTTCGAAAAATCAATGAAACAGATTCGACAAAGAGTTTGATGATTTCATGAAAGTAGAATTTGAAGAAGATAACTCGGAAGAAGAAGAAATAGAGGAAGAGGAAGAAAATTTTGAGGAAATCACTTTCAATGACAAGATGCGAATAAAATCCTCTATCGAAGAACCACCCACGGATCTCGAACTCAAACCTCTCCCAAATCATCTTGAATATGCTTATCTCGGAGGAGAACTCACTTCTTCCAAGAGTCATATCTTCATTGCTCGAGGATAATGAGAAAGAAAGTTTAGTTTCGTGCTCAAAATCACAAACAAGCTTTTGCTTGGAAAACATCGATATCCCGTGAATTAGTCCTAATTTTGCAAACACAAAATCAATTTTGAAGAAGGGATTAAACCTGTGGTAGAACGTCAACGTAGACTTAATCCCAACATGAAAGAAGTTGTTAAAAGGAAATCATTAAACTTCTCGATCTTGGAATCATTTACCCAATTGAGGATAGCCCTTGGGCAAGCCCTGTTCATTGTGTTCCCAAGAAAGGAGGAATGACGGTTGTAACTAACGAGCGAAATGAACTAGTTCCAACTAGAACTGTCACCGGTTGGCGTGTTTGTATTGACTATCGTAAGTTAAACAAAGCCACCGAAAGGATCACTTTCCGCTCCGTTCATGGATCAAATGCTTGAAAGACTAGCGGAAATAAATTCTTTTGTTTCTCGACGGATTTTCGTGATATTTCCAAATTCCCATCGATCCTAACGATTAAGAAAAGACCACCTTTACTTGTCCTTTTGGAACCTCGCATATCGGCGTATGCCTTTTGGTCTTTGTAATGCACCGCGACTTTTCAGAGGTGTATGATCGCCATATTCCAAGACATGCTAGAAACCTCCATGGAAGTTTTCATGGATGATTTTTCGATCTTTGGAGATTCATTCAAGCTTGCCTTTCTAATCTCGATAAAATGCTCGAAAGATGCGGTCGCACATCTTGTTCTCAATGGAGAATGCCACTTTATGGTAACCAAGGAATTGTGCTTGGCCACAAAATCTCTAGTGCCGGAATGGAAGTCGACAAAGCAAAGGTCGATGTCATCTCAAAACTTCCACCACCAACCAACGTCAAAGCCGTTAGGAGTTTTTAGGACATGCTGGTTTTTACCGCCGATTCATCAAAGATTTTTCCAAAATATCTCGTCCAATTACAAAACTTCTTGAGAAAGAATCTATCTTTAACTTCGATGTTGATTGCATAAAGATTTGAATCATCGAAATCTCAACTTACTAGTGCTCCAATTATGGTTTCACCTAATTGGTCACTACCTTCGAACTTATGTGCGACGCAAGCGATTTTCTTTGTTGGAGCCGTCTTAGGACAACGAAGGAAAACACTTTCGGCCTATATATTTTGCCTGCAAGACACCGAATAGTGCCCAACAAAATTATACCACACCGAAAAGAATTACTAGTCGTTTTAGCTTTTGACAAATTCGGATCATATCTTGTGCTCTAAAAAGCGATCGTTTTTACCGATCATTCAAAGACTCAGTATCATTCACCAAACAAGACGCTAAACCACGCCTTATTCGATGGATTTTGTTACTCCAAGAATTTGACATCGAAATCAAAGATAAGAAAGGAGCGAGAATCTTGTCACGATCACTTATCCCGTCTCGAAAATCCTAATCTTGAGGAGTTGAAAGAAGAAGAAATCGATGATTATTTTCCGATGAAACTCTTATGACCATCGACGGAAATGACGATCCTTGGTTTGTCGACTTTGCAAACTACCTCACGGAGGAATTTTCGTAAAAGGACTAACTCATGCTCAAAGAAGCAAATTCTTTTCGAACTCAAATACTACTTTTGGGAAGAACCATATCTTTTCAAAATGTGTCCCGATGGGATGATCCGAAGATGTATTTTGGTTTGAAACTCGTAAAATTCTTGACGAATGTCACCACGGCCCCATTGGGGACATTATGGTCCTTCCACCACAGCTAAGAAAGTTTTTGATGCTTTGGATTCTATTGGCCAACAATATTCAAAGAAGCACATACACTTGTTCAAAATCGTGACGCTTGTCAAAGAACCACCAATCTCTCTCGAAGGGATGAAATGCCATTAACAAGCATTCAAGTGTGTGAAATATTCGATATTTGGGGAATAGATTTCATGGGACCTTTCCTAAATCCCACAAATTCAATACATTCTCGCTGCTATAGATTACGTGTCCAAATGGGCGTAAGTCGAAGCTTTACCGACAAACGATGCTCGTGTCGTCGTTAATTTTCTCAAAAGCTTTTAAGCTCGTTATGGAATTCCCAAAGCACTCATAGCGATCGTGGAACTCATTTCGCAATCAACAAATGGAAAAACCATGAAAAGATATGGAGTTCATCATCGATTTGCATCGCTTATAATCCACAAACTAGTGGTCAAGTCGAAAATACCAACAGAGCTCTCAAAAGAATCTTCGAAAACCGTAAAGACAATCCGTCTTTATGGGCAAGAAAACTTGATGATGCTATGTGGGCATTTCGTGCGACTTATAAAACACCAATTGGTACAACTCTTATGCACTCTGTATGGGAAGACTTGTCATTTGCCGTTCGAAGTTGAACATCGTGCTTATTGGGCGCCGCACAATGTAACACCGATCTCAAAATAGCCGGAGAGAAAAGATTTACGCAATTGCACGAACTCGATGAATTAAGACTCAAGCTTATGAAAACTCCGGGTATAAAGCCGTAACAAAAGCTTATCATGATAAAAAGCTACGAATTCGAAAAGAATTCAAAGCCGGAGGTAAAGTTCTGCTTTTTAACATGAAATTCAAATTCAAAGCTCCTAAGTTACAACCAAAATGGTTTGGACCATATGTCGTTAAACATGGATATCCATCTGGGTATGTCGAACTCTATGACAAACAAGGTGGAAGTTTCATTGTTAATGGACACCGAATCAACTTATATTACGACAAGGAGCAAACGAATGAAGTTTCAGCTCTGACGATGTCCCGGAGACACCATGAGAATGAATTGAAACTATCACCTTTGTAGCACCATTTCTGGAAGAATTCCACAAACTGCTCCATGGAAAACAAGCTGTTGAGTTAAATGCGAACGATATTGAAGATCTTGGTGAAGAATTCTGTACATCCCGAACTTTACAAAATGTTCAAAGCGCCTTGCAATTGAATAAATCGTAAGACTCGAGTCGGTGATGACTCGGTAATAAAACAAGCGCTTCTCGGGAGGCAACCCGTGTTTTTGATTTGATTTTATGTGGTCACTCCCAAAGTTTTAAACCTTTGGTTGAACTTAAGTGTGGGGGGTGCCATTTTAATAAAACCTTTTGTTTGTTTATAAGATTGTGTGCGGTGATGACTTCTCCGGTGGACGCCAGAATGTAGAAGAAATTTTAAGTCGATAAACTCGTTGACATATCTGGTTTCATCTCTATTTTCCTATTTCTATACTTTGAAGTTCGTTTATCATTGAGGACAATGTCTAACTTAAGTGTGGGGGGGTGAATAGGAAAATTAGAGTTTTCATGCTTAAATTTAAATTTTGTTTGCCTTGTGATCTAGTTGTTTTCGCACTTTTAGGATTATCTATTAGAATAATCGGATCATTCCACTAGTAAAATTGGTAATATTTGAAATTTCGAGATGTGTTCGATTACTATTGCAATCCATTCGGATCGATAACATTTGCTAACACATATTATACCCTTTCCACTAAAATGTGAGGATTTGAGCCTATTTCTTATTAGCATACATCTTTTATGCTTGGATCTTTTTGTTATGAGTGTCTTGGGTGATTTTATTTATTCTAGAACTTGTGCTTGTAAATCATTACGGACCACGGTGAGATTGCATTCGTGCGATATAAGTGAATTCATGTGATAAAGAGGCACCTTAGGATTTAACCCAAATGGCCTTCCATTTTACATCTAATGTTATATTAGCTAGCCTCATTGGTTAGTTAACCACCCACATGGACCCATTTGTAGTGCTCATTTTAGCACTAGATACCCCTAGTTACACCTTCCGAGTCATCCCTTCGTTTTGCTTCACCCGAAAATACAAAAGATTTTACATTTTAAACCTTAGCCTACCCCATATCAATGTCTAAACGGTTGATTGCTAGTTTCATGGAAAGTGAAGATTGTTCAAATGATTATGAGTACCACATCCTATGTGATTGATTGAGCCATGCATTATTTATGATGTTCAAAAAAAAAAAAAGGTTGTGTTGAAAGTATGGAAATAATAGCCAATGTGCTATGTTCGTGGAACAATTGTCATGGCAAAGTAAAAAGCTGTGGAAAACGGAAAAGAAAAGATTGAAGTTATAATCATTTATTTGGTTCGTGGATTGTTTGATAGCTAGCAACATGGGTATTAGACTTGATTTCATTTTTATTTTAACACCGATTTCATTAACATTCCCATGCCTTATCCATACCCTTAACCCGAAGCCTATCATTATAACCCGAATAAAAGCCCTCTTTAGATGTTTTTACTTGGTGCTCACGCCACATCGGTGGGGTTTTGTTTCTTGTACAAGCTTATGGTAATAATCTAATCACGACTGAGCAATGAGTGTGATTTATCTTGTTACTCCACTAAAAATGAGTGATTGAGTGAATTATATTCCATTATTTTTCGTGAGGTGCTTTGAAATGTTTATCATGCAAGAAAATAATTGGATATTGTCAAACATCTTGATGTTTCACCTTTATAAGCATAATTGATGAATCTTCTCTCGTATTTATACTTGGTTGATTTGCATCACATTTTTCATAATCACGATCCGTACCGATGGATGTTTTCCTAGATTTGCTTGAGGGCAAGCAAAGTTTAAGTGTGGGGAATTTGATAACACTTTCATTGTGCATGTTTTAGTAGCATTATGTGTACTTTTATATCTCATTATTTGGTTATATTTGCGTGATTTTAGTACTTTATCGTATCTAGAGATGTTTGTCTAGTATTTATAACCAAGTGCAGGGAAATGGAGGAAAATGTGGAAATATGCAGCTAATCGAAGATTCCCGTCTCAGTAAAGCTAAACCCCAAGTACCTTTGAAGACCTTAGTGATTGAAGAACCAAGTTCTACAAGTCAGAGTGAAGATCTAGTTCTGTATCTCAGAAGATCCAACCGGATCCGGTTACACCTTCAGCCGGATCGGTTGGAAGTTGGTCGGAATTAGTATTTTTTGCCATAACCAACCGATCGGTCGCAACCCGCAACCGGATCGGTCGGTGTGTTATTATTGAAGACCAACCGGATCGGTTGGTCGTATGACCGATCCGGTTGGAGAAGCTGCAGTTGTCAAATCTTCATCACTAAGCTTCCCCTTTGCATCCAAACGATTCTAGGTCCTTCCCTTGGTGTATTCTAGTCCCTTCCTCACTCCTTGAAGGCCAAGTTAAGCATTTAACACCCTAGGCCTTAGAATTAGTATAAATAGAGGCTAATTGTGAGCATATGAGACACACTTCAATTACAAAGCTCTCTACTCATCAAACCAAGCCTTAACCTCTTAAAATTCGTCCTTAGAAATCCAGAGAAGTTTGGAGTTCCAGAAGTTCCACCTTTGGAGGCCAAAACACTAAGAAGTCCACCACGATCCTTTGGGAATCATTACTTCATCATTTGTAATCTTATTCCAAGCATTGTAAGACTTTCAATCATGTTTTCTAATGATCAAAGTTATGAGTTTATGTTCATGTTTGCTATGAGTGGCTAGTTTCTTTATACACTTGCTTAAATGATGTTGATTATCATATGATTAGTTAGTGATTGTGTTAACATGTTTTAATTCAATTTCAAGTTAATTCTAAGATCCAATTGTGCTAAAGTTTCATAGTGACATTTGTTAATCAAGTTTGGCTAATTGGTAGTAATCGTTGGGGTCGAAGAACTTCGTGTTATTCAACTAGTCATAATTATTTTGTCTATGGATGATTGTTTTACCCATTATTCTTGATTATACAAAGGAACTAAGGTGTGGTTGTAATAGAAACGCTTTTTGATTATCAAATTGGATTGGTTGGAAACATCTAAATGGTCGTAAGATTAGTTGTTGAGAATCAATTGTAGCCTTTGTCTATGATCGGTTACCTTTTGTATTGACCATTTCTTAAGCAATTTGATGAACAAGTGGATGTTTTTGTGTTTAAGTTTATGAAAGTAGACTTATGAAACTTGAATTGATCTTGAATTGATTGGTTAAACTTAAAACTTGTTTTTATGAACTAAAATCTTGACGAAGGTTTAACTTGTAAGAACAATAGATTAGTTTTCAACTAATTATCACAACCAATATGTTAAGTAGTTAACACAATCACATTAATCTATGATATGAAACTAGTTTAAGCAAGTGTAGTTTTAATCATCTGAATTTCATTATATCTATTTGCTTTGTTATATGTTTTTGATAGACTCAGTTAATTCAAACTTGTGCTCGATTCACTCAAATCCTATGAACGATCCCGACTTACCTTCACAATCTTGCTATAACGGACGAGTATACTTGCTCGTATGTGTTATTGGTAATATTGGTAATTCACCTTTATAAATTTAAAACTTGCACCAACCGGGCACATCAATATATATGAAAATTCTAATAGACTATGAAACATAAATAATAAAACGCTTTTATACCAAAAATATCGATAACAAGGTTTGTCTTGTTATTTACTATTTTAAATGGAAACTAACGACTAAAAATGCAAAGGTTTTCTAATAAATAAGTAATTAATGTTTCGAGTACACGTTTATCGAAATATGCCAATTATGGGCATTTAATACTATTTTCAAGTATTTATTTACTTACATTGTGTGCATGGGTTACGGATAACCTAACCTTAATAGTGTTGATCCACGTGGGTAGCGGACTTATTAGGTTGACGAATCTAATAAGAGCCCGCTAGGTACGTTGGGTAACATTATTAATGGGTGAATTATCCTTATGACTCTTTAGGATGCGACCGGTTTATGGGATAATAAGCGACACGAATAAATAATGAGTTTATCGAGTTGACGAATTCGATAAGGTCTACTATTTATTCCGAAACTTATTGGACTATGGAGCTTATCGCTTAGATGCCTCATTGTGTTGCATTGAGTCACATATTGGTTGTTTGATTGCATTCATGGCATCATATTGAGTCGATACACCCACATGAGGATACCAAACACTAGGACTAAACACTGAAACGAGACATTTTGGAAATAACAAAATGAAATACATTGGGGTAGATAACGTTGATTTTGGGAAATATATATTAAAATTGGTTTACATTAATAGGTTGTGCCGAGTTGATTGTTCTTTGTCCGTGATTAGCTATTATCTTACGCTAGTGTTTATTTGTGCGTTGCTTGCTTGAGGTGAGTTTCATAGCCCCATTTTATCTCGCTTTTAACTAAATTGGGGTGAGAATCATGCTCTTGTTTTGGACCTTTCAAACTATTTGGATTTGCTTATGTGCTTGATTGTTTAGATAGATGTGTGGTAGTCGTTGCCTTAGACTAGGGTAGCAATCCTAATTGCTATAATCATTGCCTAGCTAAGAGTAGACTTCTACCTCGACCTAGTCCGGGTTAGAAATTGTTCTAGACTTTGCTACGACAGTGCTGGACTAGAGTCGCTGGGCCCGTTGTGATCACTGGATGCGTGATATGGATTGTGATTTTGGATATGATATGGTTTGTGAATGATGTATATCTATCTTAAGTCTCGCATAGCAAATCAACTCCTACAGGTCCACTATATTTTATTGAACTTAAACCTATGAACTCACCAGCGTAAGCTGACCTTTTAGCATGATTTCTCAGGTATTTAAATGATGTTTGGAATACGTGTTCGGTGGAAGCTTAACAAGGAGGCATGGTTCAAGGATCATATTTGACTCTGATAAATTATGGGGACCTATTTTATTAAATCATGTTTTGGGCCTAATATTTATACTTTTGGATTAATGTTTTGAATATTTAAATTTGGGATTGGTTTTGAATGTTAAATGACTATCTTGTTTGCTATACTTGTGTGAGATACCAATCCGATCAGAACGCCCGAAAACTTGATTAAGTCTTCGATGTACCGAGATTTGGGGTGTTACTGATTGGTATCGAGCTCAAGGTTATAGAGAACTAGGTATTTAATAAACCCTAAACTATAACCACTTTTTAAGAAAATTGATCCTCGACCGACCTTGCCCGCTTGCTGTCGAAGCTTCTTATTTGATCATGGTATGAACTGCGATTTGACTTATGAGATGTTATGTTTTGGGATGTGATTATTGATTTTGGGTAAATGAGAAGCGATTATCGAGATATTACGGATTTGATTTGGGTTATCGATATGTTATGATTTTGGGATTATGCGATAGTACTGAACTTACATGTTTTATTTAAAGGCATATTTTGAGTAATGCGGTACCTCTATTTTTTTTAAACTTTCATTATGTGATACATGTTTTGGTTGAGTTGATGCGCTTATTAAAACTAGTTGTTTTCGAACACTTATACATATCCTATGCCGTTGTCACAGACTATGCCTTCACTAGCCTTTGATGTGTCTGAGGAGGTCCTTGTTGCTGCTAGTTCCCCAACATTGAATCTCATGACTGTTGCGCAGGGTGATCCCTATGTGATTACCCGTCACTCTAGTTCATCATCATCATCATCAGATCGCTCTAGCTCATCTAGGCAGCTAACTTTACATCAGGTCTTAGCACGAGCCTAGACTTCTAGACTTGCTCATAGCACTGCCCGCATGTCCGTGCGACCACCATCATCACCTATTCGCTTAGCAGCCCACTCTCTTCATCACCACCAAAGATCACCATGTCTTAGAAGACCTAGATCCCTACTATACCACCTCATGATTTACCCGCACAAAGACTCCGACTCATGGACTCTCCTCCGAGGATGAGGCGAGGAGGAGCATGAGATTGAGGAGCAGTATGTAGATGAGGATGAGGATCCTCAGGAGGAGGATGATTGTTAGGTCACTAGTTTTACAACACAAGCTTATAAGAGAAGAGATGAAGGCGGATGAACAAGTTATCACACACACACACGTAATACTAAACACGGTTAAGGCAAAGAGAGTATGTGAAAAGAAAACTTGAACAACCAACCCTCAAATGAGGGTTTACAATAGTTTATATAGGCAAGGAGCTAGGGCAACACTCCCTCTCCTTCCCTATTCCTTATTGGGCTTGGGCCTCGACATGGGCCTTCTACATAAGTTGGACCTTAAACAAACATAAAGGCCATAATAAAGCTACCTAT